>PVJN01003129.1:42966-106259 GCA_004026805.1 Lasiurus borealis | reverse complement strand
TGGATTTTCAGTCTTGTGTGGCAGAATGGAAATTGGAATCCTCAGAATCTATTAGGAGAACAATTCCACAGTTGCTCACACTTTTATAAATGAGACTGTATATTACAGAGAGACACAGAGTCAGGGGAGGTTCAAGAGAGGATACTGTCGTGACTTTGCTGAGTCGTTTTCAGGGTGGCACTCTGCGGTGGCGTCGTGTGCCTGCTTTGAACCAAAGACACGCACGGAAGAATGTGATGTGTTTTCATTTTCAAACAAAATGGACTCGAGAAATCCATTTCCACTGTCACCTCTCTCCACCCCCGATGACCTTCCAGAAAATGAGGCCAACTTTGAAACCTCGGTAGATTCTTGGGAGACAATGAATTCTTACACCGTGAACGAAACCTTTTGAGAGGTTCATGAGCCTCAATTCCAAATGGAACCGACTGGGGAATCAACAAAAATCTGTGCCATCCTGAGATCATGGACATAGCTGCTGGGGCTGCGGACGCAGCTGGGATCAGCAATGTCTTTGTTTCTTTTTTTTTTTTAATATTTTGGGGAGACAAGCCTATCATTTGGGAGCTAATATTCAGGTAGACATCTTTGGGCAAACAATAAAAAGTGAAAAAACTAAAGTCACTCTAACAACAATAAGATGTTAAAAAATAATCAGAGTGCCTTCCATTGAAGGGAAGGCAAGTTGTGGACTTGAGTTTATTTTTTTTTTTAACTCCAACTTCACTTAGTGGTCTGTTTTTTCTTAGGAAAAAAGAATATTATATGGTTAACTTTTCATGTGATATCCTGATTGCTATAATTATTCTTGCCAAGCTATAGTTCACTGCAAAATATCCAAACCAAAGATTGTTACCTATAACCTGAATCACAAATGGGTCGCTGTCACCAGACACTAAGAGCTACCAATCTGCAAATAAAAATGGGAGAGCCAAATGTAATGATTAAAAGGGTGTCGCAGCCCTGGCTGGTGTGGCTCAGTGGATTGAGCCTTGTCCCATGCACCTCGGTTGTGGGCTCAATCCCCAATCAGGATCCCTTGCAGACCTGGTCCCTCCCAGCTGCTCTCCCCTGCTGGCCATCCTGTGTCCACATGGGGGCAGCCATTTTGACCACATGGGGGCAGCCATCTTGTGTGTTGGAATTATGGTCAATTTGCATATTACTCTTTTATTAGATAGGCTAGGTTTGGGGAATAAATGTCCACAGTTTGCCCAGAGAAGTCCTGGTTTATGCCTGTTGATGTGGCAACATTAATTATAGCACCTCCTTTTGCTCATAAAAGGCAGCTCATGGATGCTTCTCTCACATCAATGCGTTCTTTCTCCCTCTCAATCCCTCTCTTTCTAAAATCAATAAAAACATATATTTTTTTAAAGTTCTTAGATAAAAAAAAGTGTGTCCTAGAAAACAAGGGTAATCTTTAATGAACAAAATATTTAAAATATTCCAAGCATTCCAAAATAAGATTCCTCTGAACATGGCATCTGTACTGTTGTAAATAGTAAATGATCAGTAAATGAGTGAAGACTAAGAAATTCTTTCTTTTTGATTCCTGAATTTGCATTATTGTTTTTGCTTTTAATGCACACACCTTGGAACATTCCAGATGGAAGTTATATGGACATTGAACCATGTACTCACCTTAATTGAAAAAAAGAGGAAAAAAAGTCAAGTTGATTGGAGATGACCAAATTGATTGTGGTTCATGAGAGCAATGGTACTGTAGTTCGAACAACTACTATGATTTTCAACTTCTTAGGCCAAAGCATTACATCATGCACAGATTCTAACTTCTCTGAACATTTCTGGTATCTCACTACCCGAAAGGCAATATGCTCGCAAATTGAAGAGTTCAGAGAAAAGCAATAAAAATAATTAAGGAGGCCCTCAGATTGACTGATGGAAAGAGCCAAAAAAAATATTAAATGTGGTCTGTGTGGCCCTAGGATGACCCCGTGGTTCTAGGAATGCTATGCAGAATCTGGAGGGAGAAGATTCCCGTCTGCAGTAGGCATTAGTCCACATAGACTCACAATGAGATAATAAACAAAGAGCCTGGCACGGACCCAGATCCAAAGCCTGGGCTATGCCTGCATGGGCAGCTGCCAACACCCGCCCTTACACTTCTGTGCCTCTTAGTGTGGGGTCAGGGTAGGCCCAGACCTAAGAGAGGCTGGGGATATTGCCAAGGTCCCCCTATTTCTACGCTGGTACTTATCTAACTGTACACTCATCCTATTCCTGGCTCCTTGGAATGGCCTGTACTTCAAAAGGGAGAAAGTAAGGGCTGTTAACATTATGCTTAGAAGTCTGGTTTCAAAGCCCAGCTCCAATGCCTTCAAGCTGAGGGCCCTTGAGGAAGTTACTCAACCTCTCTGAGTGGCTTTTTCTTCACTTGTAAAATGGAGAGAACAACAGTGCGCTACTTCTAGGGCTGTTGAATGAAATTGTTCACATAAAGCACTGCTCAGAGGGCCTGGCCTATAGGAAACACTGAATGCACGGTAGCTATTGTCCTTGTTTATTATAATTAGCAGCAACAGCAGGGAAAACCCGAACCCTCCTGAAAGGGGTTCCAGGCCCTAAAACATTCACCTGTGCATGCCTGGCCTGAGGGACTAAACCAAAGTCTGGGAAAATTTCACAAAACTTTTATTATTGCTCTTCTCTCTCCAACATGCCTGTTTCCTTTATACCTATTACTAGAGGCCCAGTGCACGAAATTCGTGGTGGGGGTGGGGGTGTACCTCAGCCCAGCCTGCACCTTCTCCAATCTGGGACCCCTCGAGGGATGTCCAACTGCCCGTTTAGGCCCGATGCTGGTAGGATCAGGCCTAAACAGTGAGTCAGGCATCCCTCTCACAATCCAGGACTGCTTACCTGTCTGCCTTCCTGTTTGTTCCTAACCACTTCTGCCTGCAAGCCTGATCACCTCCTGACCACTCCCCTGCCATGTGATTGATGCCTAACTGCTCCCCTGCCAGCCTGTTTGCCCTAAACTGCCCTCCCCTGCAGGCCTAGTCACCCCTAACTGCCCTCTTATGCAGGCGTGGTCCCCCCCAACTGCTCTCCCCTGCAGGCTTGGGTTCCTCCCAACTGCCCTTCCCTGGTGGCCATCTTGTGTCCATATGGGGGCAGTCATCTTTGACCACATGTGGGCAGCCATCTTATGTGTTGGAGTAATGGTCAATTTGCATATTATTCTTTTATTAGATAGGCTAGGTTTGGGGAATAAATGTCCCAGTTTGCCCAGAGCAGTCCCGGTTTATGCCTGTTGACTTGGAGTCATTATTTATAGCACCTCCTTTTGCTCATAAAAGTCACCCTTATGATGATGAATGGTTTGATCACCCTCAGTTACAGGTCTCTTGACATCTTTTTCTCCAAACCTGTTCCATCCTGTACCACCTCTTACAATGAGTTTCATAAGTATATTGCAGTTACTATGAAAAAGCATTTTTCATCAGTCCTTACCTTACCTGGGCCAATGTTGAGGGTTTCCCTCTGTTTATTTCAGGATCTGCTGAATGGATCCATGTCCACCCTAGCCACATTTGTCCACATTGTAATGTGCTCAGGCCAAAGGACCTAGCCAGTTAGTCTATCTTGTGTTGCTAAGCTTTTCTATCCTGTTTTCATTTTATTTTCTCTAGAAAATTTCCAATGCCACTGAATCTTTTGTCAATTTTACTGTGGATATTTTTTTATGATAATGAAATATTTCATCTTGTTATTCCAGTGTTTGAAGTCAGAAGACCTGGGTTTCAGTGCCAGCTCCATCTTTACGACCTGCTAGAACTCACAGAGGTCACTTAATCTCTCTGAGTCTGTTTCCTCATCTCTACAGTGGCAATAATATGAAGATAGTCATGTCTTCTACAAATAATGTTAGCTTTACTTCTTTTTCAATCTGTCTTTTTTTTTCTTGCCTTAGTATAATGGCTATCACCTCCAGTACAATGTTGAATTGAAGTAGTGCATGGATGTCTCAACCTTATGGGATGTCTCAACTCCCATTCTTATGGGAAATATGCTTAATGTTTCACCACTAAAAATGCTGTTACCTATAGGTGTTTCATCAATGTCCTCCTTGAAGGGGTCCCCTTCTAGTTCTGTGTACTGAGAGTGTACACAGAAATGTGTTTTCTCTGTTCATTGACACCATCACGCGATTTCCTTCCATATTCTGGAACGTATCAATTACAATGATTGATTTTTAAATGTTTAAAGAATCTTGCATTCTTGAAATAAATCCCACTTATGGCTGGACTCAATTTGCTAATATTTTGTTAATGACTTTTGTGGCCATGTTATCAGTGTGATGCTACAAGGAAAATACTTTTACTCCCTTCCTCTACTTGAGAATCAAATGAGATTGCTCATTTTAATTTGTCTTATAGACTGAAGAGTGCTGTCCACATACAGGCTCTAAAGCTAGTGGACCTGCTGATGTTGATATCAACACACGGCACAAACGTGGGCCTTGCCACAGCCACAGCCCATAGGCTGGTCAGGAACTAGCCTCAATGACTCAATTCCATTGTCTCAAAAACTCAGTCATAACTAATAACTCAACCCTCAGCCTATGAGTCTGACAAAGATATCTCCCGGATTTTCCAGGGAAGATCTAATTTTAAATATTTTCTCCTACTATCAAACCTCATCGTGTCATATGTCCTGATTTTGAATTTAAAAAATAGTTTTCCCTAAATACATTGACTTATTCTGGCTTAGAAGAAAACTCATCTGCCACTTTGCTGGCTACTCAAATAGATTCACAATATTTCTCCACCATGTCCAAACTCAGGAAATGGCAGAGCTTATGCGTAAAGTTTTAACATATCTATAAAGATTTCAGCCTCGCCAAAACTGGTTTGGCTCAATGGATAGAGTGTTGGCCTGAGGACTGAAAAGTCACAGGTTCGATTCCGGTCAATGGCATGTACCTTGGTTGCGGGCACACCTCCAGTAGGGGGACGTGCAAGAGGCAGCTGATCGATGTCTCTCTCTCATCGGTGTTTCTAACTCTCTATCCCTCTCCCTTTCTCTCTGTGAAAAATAAATAAAATATTTTTTTAAAAGATTTCAGCCTCTACTTTGGAAGTTTATAGTCAAATAAAGTTCCTTGATTTTGACAAAGATTATTAAAAGTATCCTAACTTGTGTATGTATTCCTTGCAAGTTAGGAATCATGCATGCTGTTTCATTCAGTCACTCATTCAGCAAATACCTACTGAGATCTATCTATGTGCTAGGGGAACAGGTAGGCAAGGCAGTGCTGTCATGAGGCTAGTGTTGTTCAGGTGCTCATTTGACGTTAATGCTCTGGAGAGGATGCTGGGCAGTTCTACCCAGACCTCCCTTCAAGACCATAAGACTCACTCTCCTAACTGCCAGGCATTTGGGCTACTGGTAACTCACAACTGAGATCCTCCCGAGGCCTTGCCCTTGGCCAACACCAGAGGGCCATGCCCTTCCAGCCACATCTCATACTGCTGGTTGGGGATGGGGGACAAAAAGCCACTCCCTGGCTTCAGTATAAGACTGCTATGAGGGGCCATCCTAGTTTTAGATCCTAACTTCATTGCAACTCAACTCCTCCTTCTCCCCCATTCTCCTTCCCCTAGCCCTCCCAGGTAGTTTTTCCAGCACATTCTCTAACCAACTTTCTGCACACAAATCCCCAAGCTCTGGAGCTTTATACCAGGCCTAAATCCTGATATCTTCTTAAATGCTACCTCGGGGAAGAGGGAAGAGATTAACTGAATGACTAAGAGGTAAGAGATTAACTGAATGACTATTAAATGCCTTTCTTCAAAAATAGTAGAGCTTAAAAACATACCGGGAACCTAAGTAGAAAAGTTTATTGAAGTGGGGAAGTCATTTTTTCCCCCAAAATTAAAGCTATAATGGACAACTCCTTAGGGAAATCATGACTTCCAACTAACATACTTCCTAAAAGTTTAACAAACAAACAAAACCACCCGCCATCATGAAACAAGCGTTCAGGAAAACTTTTCTAACGTTCAAAGTTCAGGTGTGAAATGTCACAGACATCAACTGTGGAGGTTAGCAGAGCACTCTTAAAGGGGCAGAACTCTCAGCTGTGATGTGGGTGACAGGCTGCCACAAGCTGTAGATGGCGTTTCTGTCTCACAAGAACTTTTATAACTGAACCACCTAGAACCTTCACATGAAGAGTGTCACTTACCCGCTGCATGGTCCGTGACATTCTTTCCATAAGTTTGGTTTCTCTTGGATAGCACAGCAAAATCTGTCACTGGTGCAGCGAGACGCTGCAAGCCACAAGGGAGCTTTCAGATGGGCAAGATTAGGGCAGTTCCTAGTGTGTAATATTCCAGTGCCTGGCAGGTGCTCATGAGTGATTCCTAGTGATGATGACTGCCTCTTCTTGCCCCTATAGAATGATGGCAGAGAGTAGAATGGTGAGCCCCTGCTGACTCACTCACGCACTTGACAACTATTTATTCAGCAGTGTACTGGTCAGGCTGAGAGCTAAGACGAATCATAAAGAGCCCACCAAATAGAGTGGCTTAAAGAAGCACAAGTTTCTTCCAAATTCATGTAACATTACAAGGTGAATGGTCCAGGTTGGGGGAAGCTCTGCCATATGTGGTCATTCAGGCCAAAATCTTACCATCCAATTGCTCTGCCACCCTCAAGAGGATTGCTCTGTCTCCACAGTCAAGCTGATCATGCCCCCCCCCCCACACTGCTGCCCTCAGGAGAGTGAGGACAAGTCCAGGGCTAGGGACTGGCTTTCTGAGCAAGCGAATAAGGCAGAAGTCACACACATCACTTTCTCTCTCATTCCATAGGTGGTGACTTGGGCACCTAGCCACCCACAATGGGAGCTGGTAATACAGTCTACCTGGGCACCTGGCAATGTACAGCTTAAACCCATTAGCCTGGGAAAGAGAACATGCTTTGGTGGACAACTGGTAGTCTGTGCCAACAACACCAACTTTGAGCCTGGCATCCTGTGAGGCTCGGATGGATGGTGGTGTGACATGTAAAGCTTAGTCCCCTGGACTTTATAGTCTGGTAGGAAAGAAAATAGATAAGCAAAGACATAATTACCAAACATAAAGGTCCTAGGAGAGAACGAAGAGGATTTTGTGATAAACACAAGAGAAGAGTGTAGAGATAGAGGAACCTAAGGCACAGTCCCTGGAGGAACAAAGGGTTGGGTGTGCCGGAGGCCAGTCTGCTCAGTGGAGCTGGAGTAGAGTGAGTGAGGGCGAGCAAGACAGGACCCAAAGGCCCTTGCAGGCCATGGTGGAGCATTCTCACAGTGACACGCATTGAGAAGGTGGCTACCCAATATGATTTGCTTACACTTTTAAAGATCCCTTTGTCTACTATGGGGAGAAAATAGCCCTCTGTGTTACACATCTGTTACTCTGAAGAGAGAGTTCTAAGGCCAAGAGAGTGAATGTTTAAATCTTGTCTCTAAAGAATAATTTTAAGATGAGAAATGAATCCCCGGTTGCTGAAGCTTCTCTGCTTTTGCACAGGGCCTCTGAGACCAGCCACTAGGACAGCAACCTGAGCCATTGTCAGAACTCCAGAGCGCAGCCTGGTCAGTAAGGAGCAAGGGGACCCAGATTGCAAGAGGAAGCAGGCTGGCTGAGGGGACCTCTCCACCCCCAGGCATGAATTTCGTGCACAGGGCCTCTAGTGTGTGTATGTGTGTGTGTGTGTGTGTGTGTGTGTGTGTGTGTGTGTGTGTGTGTGTGTGTGTAAAACACAGAGCCTTCAAACCATCTGTCCTGGAAGGAGGATGATCAGGAAGCGCATGGGGAATGGGGGTAGTGATGGGTGTTAGTCCAAGTCCCTGACCTCCAGTGGAGAGGCTCCTGGTGCTTTGAATTGCAGCATCCTCGTGCTTTATCCTCACGGTTCCTCCTGGGGATACAGGAGGATACGAAAAGTAGAAATACCTTCTCTGGTTTTGTTTAGCTTTAATATGAAAAGATTTATTTGTGGCAGAAATGGGAGGCAAATGCAGGCAGTTGTTTGGTGACACCTTTTTAAAACGCAGTCTTGTATTTGCTAACTGCCTGCAAACATTAATAATCCCTAAAAGTTGCATAATTCTCACTAATTTACAAAGCCTTTGTCTGCATTTCCATTTGCTGATACTTAGTCAAATTGATTTTTCTATAAATGACTCTTAATAAGTAAATGAGATCAATTGACTAAAAATTGAAGTGTGTAATGGGCCTGTATTACCTATTCATGCATCATAAGCATTAAAGTTTCTAAAAATCGTTGGTGGGCCCTGATGATGCTAGAGGCCTGGGTTTCTTGAGCCCCTGGTTCATAAACTGGTGATAACTCCGGATGAAATTCTGCACACTTGTAAGTAAAATTCTGAACCTTAGAGATAAAGGATTATTTCAAGTCTTATGAGAATACACATGCAAACTGTGTCTGCGTTGACTCCAATTCTAAATTAGTTGCAGTGTGAACTAATCATTCCGAGCACTAAAGCTTGGCCCTGGGACGAAATTAAAAAAGAAACATTTAGGTGGAATCATTGGAGAATCACGCTCAAAGTAAGATTGCTAAATCCATAACTATTTTCCTAAGGGAAAAAGGGAACGTTTCATCAGTTTCTAAACAGAAAAATAAATTTAGCTTATGGACCACAGAAAACAATTTTCTGTCAGACACTGAATTATGTTTTTTCCATCTCTCATTTTCATTATAACTAATATTTCCTAATTTATTTAACAAAGAAATTTAAAATAGAAATCTGCATTAGAAGGCTCCGATTTTCAACCAGAAGAGCTCAAGTGACTGTTCTGGTGTGGGGTTTTATCTGGGTGTCCCTGCCCCAAACACACAGGCCCAGCAGGACAGGTGTTTCCAGAGAACTGAGGATGCCCGAAAATAATGAGTGTGAGAGGAACAGTACAAGAGAGAAAGCATGAAAGAAAAACAGGAAAGAAGTAAGTAGAGGGTTCCACTTACCATTCATGACTTACCACTCTTTTCCGAAAACATTTGCCCATGTCTTTACCACCCATTACTCCTCCCTCCTTCTCAGGCATCTATTCATTCATTAATAAGCATTTACTGACCATCTACCATGAGCCTAGCACTGAGCCGGACCCTGAGACTACAGAGACGAGTCACACATGAACCAGAAAGGAACCATCTTCTAGAGAGAGGCAACTGCCTGATGCTAAAAGCCTAGATTCACCCTGGCCTCCTCTGTTGGTCTGGCTTCACAGACGGTGAGTTTTAGCCAGCTTCTAAATATAGATATGCTTTCCCTTGCAAGCAAAGGGCAAGAGTGTGGGAATACTGGGGAAAGTAGCAGGAAACGAGGCTCCATGGTGAAGGACCCAGGCCCCAGGCTGAGCATGTAGGATGGATTCGGCAGAGAAGCTCTTAAACCCAAGGAAGTGCATGATCAGGTCTGGGTTGGGGAAAGACCAATGGCACAACATGAAGCAGGTTGCCTCACATTGGACCTTGAGACATACCCCATGCAGACGATTCTTCTCCGGAACAGGTCTCATCAATGTCAGCCCTCCTGTGGTCTGGATCAGGGACTCATCCTGGGATACAGCAGCTGCTGTGGGCGGGGGACTGCACCGTGAGGACAGCTTGTCTCTGCCTCTCCATGAGGCCTAGGATCTCAGCCAGGAAGATGCGAAGCCTGGGCTGACTTCACGGCGGGAAGTAGGGCCCATCTGTTGCCCGCAGTGAAAATAATGGGTCGCTCAGTGTCTTCTGTATCTCGATTGCCCCTCTCCGGAGGTATCATGATTACGCAGGAAAATACATACACGATGACTCCTTGCTGTTGACCTATTTTGACCAATTTCCCTTTTATTTCTCTCTGCATCATATGGCTGTGACCCACCATAAAAAAGACCTCCAAGATGTGTCTCTCTTCAGCTTCAACTTCCCCCTAAGTCAGCAGAAGACAGGTGCTTGAAGCCATCCAAAGATCATCTTTCTTTCTCCTTCTTGCCTCTTCACACGCTGCTTCCTCCACCTGGAATGTTCCCTGTGTAGCTGGCAACCTCCTCCTTACCCTTTCCAGATCCCACCCTAGTGGAGCTCTCTGACACCTTCGCTGATGTCTCTAGTTTGAGTTAATGCCGTCCTACTCTCTGCCCCCTTACGCTGCGTATTCTAGTCTGTTCTACACCGAGCACATCGCTGCAATGAATGGCCTTCACATCTGACTCTCTCACTCGGAGGGTGGAGAATGTGTTACTTTTATTGGTTGTCTCCCAAGTTCTCCAACATCTCGGCACATAGAAGTTGAGCCAACATGTGGTTTTTATAGTAACTTTCAAGATAACCCTTCACGTTTTTATTGCCTCTTCTAAAGCTTACCCTGGAAAAGCTCTCTTAACAGCGTTCATCTTCCACATGCAACAATCTTGCATTGACTAGCCCCACTTAGACATGAGAAAACAGAGATTCGGAGACTTATGGTGACTTGTCCAAAGTCACGTGGTGAAGAACTGGCAGAGCTGAGTCTGGCTCCTGGATGGTCTGGTCTGCTCAGAGCTCGCTGGGCTGCACGGTGGGGGAGTGACACTGAGCTCCAAGTCTCAGTTTCGAAGGTTTAGTTTAGACACAGCCTCCATCCAACGCCCAGAGCCGCATCTGCTCCTCTTCTCACCCAGTCCCATCCGTTTCGGTCTGAGCCTCACTCGGGGGGCCACCCTGAGGGTAGGGCTCCTAGGAGCCAGACAGAGGAGGTGCTGTAAGAGGTTTCTAGGGATGGCCTCTGGCAGGCTGACTCAAGTTCAAGCTGTGGTCAAGTCAGCTGGCTGTGGCTGCAGCCAGGACGGCAGTAGCAGGGAGAAGAATGAGAACTTAAATCATTTCTCTTGCAACCCCACCCCCTCGCCTGGACTTACACAGAGAATCTTCCATTAGAGCCCGTGTCTTATCAAAATGACCATAAAACCAGACATGGCAGAGCTCAAATGAGTGAGATCTCTAGGTGTTTGTGAATTGCCTTAATTTTCACTTAATTGATTTCTTTGAGCAGGAAATATATTTACAGCGTTTGAAATTCCGAAGGTAGGCAGTAAAAATTGCCCTTCCTGCCCTGGTCCACCCCCTCACCAGTTTCCCCTCTCCAGAGGGATTTCATGAATATGCAAGGAAATACATATACACATATATATGTACACACACATTCTTTTCTCCCGCTTTTCTATGACGGGCAGCCTATTTAATCACCGTTCTACATCTTGAAGTGTCTCACACTTGACAGTTGGGGCCTTGGAATTCCTTTACCTCGGCGCACAAAGAGGTGGCCCCATCTTTTTCACGGCTCTGCGGCATCCCATTGTATGGCGGTGCCAAAAAGGGGGTTAGCCAACCAACCAGTCCCCTGGCAAAGGCATGTGGTTCGTCTCCCATCTGTTGCTATTATAAATAATGTTGCCGTGAATAACTTTATGCATCCGCCATGTGGTTCACGGGGGAGTAGATCCAGGGGACAGATTCCTGGGCTTGGACCTCCGGGTCAAAGGGTGCGTGCATTTGTAATTTCAATGAGGAGTGTCGCCAAGCAGTCTTTCACAGAGTTTGGACTGATTTAAAATCTCACTGGAGGCACGGGGGCCAATAGAAGCTTCTTTAACATATTAGCCAGCAGGGATGGTTGGGGTATCAAACAAGTCCTGTGCGTTTAAAAAAATAAAAACGGGGGAAATGCAAATCAAAACCACAGAGAGACACGGCTTCCTGCCCACTAGGAGGACTAGAATAAAAAGATAAATTAAATTAAAAAACAGGAAAGAAGTGTTGGCACAGTTGTGGGGAAATTGGAACTCTTGTGCATCACAGGCGGGAAGGTGAAATGTGCAGCCACTTTTGGAGAACAGTTTGGTGGTTTCTCAAAAAGTTAAACATAGAGTTCTCCAGTGACCCAGCAATTCCGTGCCGACCTGTATACCCCAAAGAATTCGGGTTCTCAAACAAAAACTCGCTCATGAATGTTCATGGCAGCATTTCTCACAACAGCCAAAAAGTGGGAAAACCCCAACAGCCACCCAGGGATGAATGAATAAACAAAATGTGAAAGGCGCCAACAAGGAAACGTCAGCCATAAAAGGAGAATAACATGCTGGTGCATGCTACAGCACGTATGAACCCCAAGCACAGTATGCTGCGTGAAAGAAGCCAGACACGAGAGGGCACAAATGTGGGATTACATCTGTATGAAATACCCAGAATAGGTTAATCTGCAGAGGCAGATGAAGATGGATGGTTGCCGGGGGAGAGCCTGAGATTCCCTGGCTGGGGGGGTGTGGCCTCCTGACAGCTCCTGGCTCCCACCACAGGCAGGCCACTCTGCCTCATTCTGTCCCAAATTGGCCCTGAGGTCCCTTTTTCCGTTGTCACCTCAGGCGAATCGCCTTTGCTTGAACTAGCTTGAGGGGTCGCTGCTCTTTGCATCCACAGGATCTAAGTACAGTGGTACCTTGAGATACGAGCGCCCTAACATACGAGATTTTTGAGATACGAGCTGTCGAGTGAGCAATTTTTGCTTTGAAATATGAGCAACATTTGAGATAGGAGTCATCGCTCGGATGGGCCGGCTGCACACCACCCACCAGTTTACCGAGACTCGAGCATCTCATAGTTTCCCACGCCTCAAGGTTACGGAACCTCACTGGTAGGTCTTTAAAATCTGAGTCCCGCCAAAACCAGTTTGGCTCAGTGGATAGAGCATCAGCCTGTGGACTGAAAGGTCCCAGGTTCGATTCCGGTCAAGGGCATGTACCTTGGTTTCGGGCACATCCCCAGTAGGGGACGTGCAGGAGGCGGCTGATCGATGTCTCTCATCGATGTTTCTGACTTTCTATCCCTCTCCCTTCCTCTGTAAAAAAATCAATAAAATATATTTAAAAAAAAAATTCTGAGTCCCATTCCCGGTTTATCCTCCCATACCTGGTTCGGTGTCATTCACACACGCCAACTTCAGAAGCATAAACGGTGCACTGCACAGGCCCTGCCTCCTTCGTTCTCACACAGGACAAACGCGCCCTGGATTCTCGACAGCCACCTGCCTAGTCGTGTTGGCTTTGCAGAGACCAGACAGCCACACGCGTGGCCAGACTGCCTACGCCAGACACACAGGACATGCGGCCCATGAGGGACGTCAGATCTGAGACTCAGACAAGCCCTTCAGAAAGCGGTTGCAGGAAGAGGAGAGGCCACCCCGGGTGTCCATCTCCTTAGCTGCCGGGCGCACCTGTCCCATCCTGAGCCCCGGGGACTGAGGGGAGGGTGATCTATCAACAAGGTGGACAGTGGCCCGTGATTCTGGCCCCTAAATGGCTTCTCACCCGGAATAAATAAGCGGCCTCCAGAGGCAACCACCTGGAAAGGTGCTCAGTCGGAGTTCTGGGAGGGAATGACTGACCCTCCGGGGGGTGGGGGGAGGGTGTGAAACCTGTGCCTTTGGCCCATTTGCAGACCCACCAACCAGCTGAGCACGTGATGCCGAAGGTCGCGTGGCCCAATGCCAAACTCAGACATCCCTGTGGAGTCAGAGAGGACTTTAGAGTCTGAGAGAGGAAGGAAGAGAGGGAAAGGACCAAGAGTCAGGAGCAGAGACCCGGAGGACAAGAGTGACACCAGCCAGCCAGCCACATCCACACAAAGGAGACAGGAAGGCACCGAGAAGGAGCCAGGAAGAGGGACAGGCGCAGGCCGGTGTGAGGCAGAGAGGAGAACAGAGTGGAGGGGGTGCCATCTTCTCAAGCCTGGCCCTTTGCGAAGAACCCCACTCCAAAACCGAGCCTCTGCAGAGGAAACAAACACATCGGCTTCCGTTTCCTGCAAAGGATGCTCTGGCGCAGTGGTTCTCAACCTGTGGGTCGAGACCCCTTTGGGGGGGGGATTGAACAACCCTTTCACAGGGGTCGCCTAAGACCATCAGAAAACACCTATTTCCCATGGTGTTAGGAACCAACACACCACTCCTCGGTGTAGCAAAGTGTAGCAATGTAGTTTACTGTTGTCATATGAAGACTGCTGCCCATGCTACCCCACGATTCAAGACAAAATTTCATTTATTTGTAATTATAAATAAATATTTCACAATATGTAATTACATATTGTTTTTGTGATTAATCCCTATGCTTTAATGATGTTCAATTTGTAACAATGAAAACACATCCTGCCTATCAGATATTTACATGACAGTTCATAACAGTAGCAAGATTACAGTTATGAAGTAGCAACGGAAATAATTTTATGGTTGGGGGTCACCACAACGTGAGCGACTGTGTTAAAGGGTCAAGGCATTAGGAAGGTTGAGAACCACTGCTCTGGCGAATAGCAGCAGCGCGCTTGCCCACTGGATGCAGACCGCTGGCCTCTGTTTGGTTTCCCCAACTAAGATGCAAAGGAAACTCACAGTCCACACAAGAGCCCATCTGATGTGGGTGCTCGTGTGGGAGAGGACCCCGGTCCCAGGAACCCGCCGAAGACGAGGAAAAGTCTGAGGGAAAGCAGAGGGCGGCGGGCGCGGGTGATGGGCCCAGTAAGGGGGTTTGTTTGGAACCCCTCGGGGTGGCAGTGCGGACGGTGCGTGTAAAGGATCAGAAGCCGTGGGGACCCTCTCCATCCGTCAGGAGAGATGCTCAGGCCGGGGCCTGGCAGTGCTGTGGTGGCGATGGCCTCCTACAATACATCTGAGGGAACATTTATACTGTGTTCACTGTGCATTCAGCTGTGGCCACTTCAAAGGTTTAGCCAAGTATTTTATGGCCACGGTAAAGGCTTCTTATTGATTTAAATTACAGGCTCGCCTCCCGTCAGCTCCACTTGAGGGCAAAAACGCAATAAAATATCCCCCCGCAGCGCCAGAGACAGACAGAGCGCATTGAAAATTCTAAGAGACCCTTTTCGCTATCTTCGCGCTCTGAACGGTATTTATTGATATGGGCAAGGTTATCGGGGAGATTTGTCTACAGTCTTGAGGCCGCGGGGTTTGTCTTGGCCGGGGTGTTTGCTTGTTTAAGAATCCGAGTTGTGATCTGGGCCACAGAAAGGTCAG
Source organism: Lasiurus borealis (assembly GCA_004026805.1). Lineage (NCBI taxonomy): Eukaryota > Metazoa > Chordata > Mammalia > Chiroptera > Vespertilionidae > Lasiurus > Lasiurus borealis. The sequence continues at coordinate 91,177 of PVJN01003129.1, read as the reverse complement.
GGGTGCATTCCAGGTCCCCCCGGGTTTCGCCTCTCCCCAGCTCTGGACAGAATGGCTGTTTCCAAGAACGGTGACATTGACATACCGGCCATCACAGCTGAGGGATTGTGGTTGGCGGTCCTCCGATCATTTCCATATCCAGCAGGCCGAGCTCAGATGAATGAGAGGTGTCAAGGCATGAATGACAAGCCCATCAAGACGATGGAAAGCTGTCCCCAGATTAACTGTCAGCGAGACAAACGCCGCTCCGGAGGCAGAGGCCTGGGCAGGCGATTGGAAGGCGGACAGGGAGAGGGGTTCGGAGCTGTCAATTAGGAAACACCGTTTGTGCCGCCCAGAAAGCGGGGGGTGATGGGCACAAAGGAAGCCCCGTTCTGCTGAGAAAAAAAAAGGGGGAACACCAAAAGCAGCATGCCCCGGCAGGCCTCCTTCCTGGCTCCTTTATAATCATTTGCCTGAAACATACCCCAGACGGAGTTCACCCCGGACGTACACACAAAATAGCAAATGACTATTACGCGTCTGACATTTGAAATAACATGTTTCTAGAGGGCTGGCATTACAAGAGTCATTTCACTTCAAAATGTTATTCCTAATGTAATTTTTTAAAATTCATCAGAGGCAACTTGCTAGCATTCACGGTAGCACGAAAGTCACGGGGAAGACAGAGGTCAAATTCATTTCATTTCTTTTATGTTTTCTTCTCTCCACGAGATGAAATAAATGATTAAGCCTCGAACACTTGGCAGTTGGGCGAATGCGCTCCGTGGCACCATTACAAGATCGATTTTCTCAATACAGGAGTCTTTCCAGGGTGCACATTGCTGAGCTGACATCTGTCGCCGTTGTCATGGCAGCGCTCTCTCCAGCATAGTGAGAGGTCAGGCCTGACAGGGAAGGCCTCGCCGGCTCTACCCCAGTCACTTCAAGGTTAACAGCCAATGGACCAAAGAAATAGGCAATTATAGGACAGTCAATTCCGGTTAAGGAAATATCTGAGAAGTAAATATGGCTGATAAGTGAATGGAAGTGAAGCGGCCGATGCTATTGATGCGATCCCGTAATATCAATACCATTTCTTGGCGTGGTGTGGCTGCTCCTTGTAAAATTTCCAAAGCTCAGGGAAAGCCAGTGAGAGAGAGAGAGAGAGAGAGAGAGAAAGCAAAACTTCATCCGGCTGTCCTGGGCCTCTGGATGGGAAAAATAGAATTCCCACACGTGGGGATGCATCACAGGAGAGGAGCAAAGTGGGAAAAAGTGGGCAGAAGATTCCCTGGGGGGGGTCCGTCCCCTGCTGGGGGAGTCCCCTGATGTTCCAGTACACGCCCTGATAAAGGTCTCAGCATCTTCAAGGAAACGGGCTGAAATAATCTTCCGCATTGCTACTTCTTATCGAGTAAATGTACGACTTATGAGGATGGAAGTCCTTTCTATAGTTTCAACAGCCCTGAAAAATATCAAGCGAACACGTTGGAACGAACAGTTTCTAATGCTACACGTTTCCGCTAAAGCATAACTCGTGATAGACAGGGAAAGGGGTTCTTATAATAGACATTCTTTGAACAGAATTAGAAAAATGACAGGTGGAACTAAAATGTAAAGATTTTCAATTACAAGTTGCCGAGCCCAGGAATTCCGCTACTGACAACCTCTGCGGATTCATTAAAATACACACATTCATATTCCTCACTCCTGATTAAATCCTGCATTCGGTATGAAGAGATCTTTAGATTTCGTCAGACACTCGAACAAATGACAGTGACTGTCCTTCCGCGGTGAGGTTTTGTTGCTCACAAAGAACAATGGGAAATTTCAGGTTAAAAAAAAAACCCGTATGTTGTCACTGTGGTATCAGGTCTCAGATTCCTGTCAACATGTTCTTGGCTTTGGTCAGGGCTGACCCTAGGGATGGCTGAGGTCTTGGGTCCGTCTCTGGTCACATCCAGAAGGGGAATGCCACCACACAGTGCTCACAGTCCCCTTGCCAACTTGCTTCCCAGAGTTCTCGCTAGTAAACCGTGGAAGCTGGTTCAGCACCTAAGCTGGCGAGCTGACATGACTCCCCTCAGCCTGGTGTCTCTGGAGAAGCTATGGCTTCGTCTGAGAAAGTTCAATGTGGATGCAAGAAAGAGGAACCCTGTCAAATTAGCTTCCATATAGAGAGTCTACTTAACCAACATCAGGCAATGCTGAAAGGGGTAGGAAATATAGGAAAGAAATTGCCAGGCCCTGAATTAGTTCACCCTCAGTCAGGTGCCCAGTTGGATATAACCTGCTAGGTGGAGAAAAGGTTGGGTAAGGTTATACAGTTTAAATATGACTGCCCCTTGTGGGGGGGAACACTTTGTAAAGTATATGATTGTCTAACCACTATGCTGTACACCTTAAACCAATAAAAATAATATTGAAAGTCAAGTGTCATTTAAAAATAAACAATTAGCCTAGCCAGTGTGGCTCAGTGGTTGAGTGCCAAGCTATGAACCCGGAGGGCACGGTTCAGTTCCTGGTCAGGGCATATGCCCAGGTTGTAGGCTCAATCCCCAGTGTGGGATATGCAGGAGGCAGACACTCAATGACTCTCTCTCATCATTGATGTTTCTCTCTCTCTCTCTCTTTCTTCCTTCCTCTCTGAAATCAATAAATGTATATATATTTTAGCCCTAATTGGTTTGGCTCAATGGATAGAGCATTGACCTGAGGACTCAAGGGTCCCAGATTCGATTCCAGTTAAGGGCATGTACTTTGGCTATGGCACACAAACTCCAGCTGTGCAGGAGGCGACTGATCAATGTTTCTCTCTCTGCAATGTTTCTAACTCTCTATCCCTCTCCCTTCCTCCCTGTAAAAAATCAATAAAATATATTTTTAAAAAATATATTTTTTAAAGTAAAAATTAAAAATGAACATGTCTGCCCAGGTCCACCCCTTAAACAAGACAAGGCACAACTCAAAGCATATCCTCTGTGTCCTCTACAAGGGTCAGCGATGACACACACTTTGAATCTCCTCCACACGACCAAGAGATCTAAAAACACCCTGCCGAGATGGTTACTCAACCACACAACCGTGAATTTGCATTCGCTACTGCATTATCAGAGGCCTCCCCATCTGTCTAAAACGGCACCCCTGCAAAAACCCTGCACAAACTCCTTCCTGGTCTAATGACAGAAAAAACGCCTTGACCTTCACAAAGGGCTGTCGCCAGCACTGCCCCCTCCGTCCCTCCGTAGCCTGCCTTTGGCCTGCACTTCAGTTAACCTGCTTCCTGCCCAAGCCCACCTCTCCACCTCTCCTGCCTCTCTCCACACAGCGTCTCCCTCCCATCTTCTCTCTGGGCCACCCCATAATTAAATACAACTCACACACGGGGGCTCTCGAAGAACAACAGGAAGTAATGAATGGCCGCTGGAAGTGGCTCTTTTCTCAAGCAGGTACTTTAAGGGGAGGACGCGGGGTGCCATTTGTTACCGGAGAGCTCACGGCGGGGCCTGCCCTTGAGGGCCAGCTCGGATGCCGGCTCCCTCACAAAACTTCCCCCTGACCATCCAGATAAAAAATCAATGACGTCTCCTCGGAGGAAGCATCCATCGTCTCTCTTGCTGTTTCCCGGTGTAAAAACTGGCGAGTCCTTGAGTTACCAGCCCGGCGACAGCTGAGAAACAGAGCGCTGGGAGTTAGGCCCTGTCACCTGGGGACCCTTGGAGCCACGTTCACTCGTAGACGTGGGGCTCGAAATCACATGGCAGCCCCGCATTGTTAGCTTCACCTCCAGGTGATCCAGAACACTCGTTTACTAATATGTAGTTAGACGATCGTTAGCATAAAAACACAGCCCTAGCCAATTTGGCTCAGTGGCTAGAGCTTCGGCCTGAGGACTGAAGGGTCCCAGGTTCGATTCTGCTCAAGGGCATGTACCTTGGTGGTAGGCTCGATCCCTGGCCCTGGTCAGGGTGCTTGTGAGAGGCAACCAATCAATGTGTGTCTTTCACATAGATGTTTAGATGTTTCTCTCTTTCTGTCTCTCACCTTCCACTCTCTCTCTAAAAATCAATGGAAAAATATCCTCAGGTGATTTATTTTTAATATATTTCATTGACTTTTTTTTTTTTTTTTTTACAGAGATGAAGGGAGAGGGATAGGAACATTGGAGAGAGAGAAACATGGATCAGCTGTCTCCTGCACGCCCCCTACTGGTGATGTGCCCACAACCAAAGTACATGCCCTTGACCGGAATTGAACCTGGGACCCTTGAATCCACAGGCTGACGCTCTATCCACTAAGCCAAACCGGTTAGGGCTCCTCAGGTGATTTTAAATCTCAATTTCAGCGCCAGTGTAGCCTACAGACCCAGAAGACTGATTTCAAATCTCTGGGTCCACATGGAATGAACCAGAAACCACCTTTACCATTTTGTATTTGACTGTGTAGCTCTGGCATCTAAAAAAAAAAAAAAAAGGCAACAAACAAAAACAGCACGTGTAGCGAGGTAGATGAAATACCTCCTCTTTACTCTTGGTCAAAGCCATAATTCCAGGCTTATTTTGAACAGTGATAGATTTCCACCTTTTGCACCTATAAACCTACTCAAAACACTGATCCTGGTCAGTGACAGAACCTGTGATTCCAGACACATCACCTCATCTTTGCAAAGCCAAGAACACAGAAAACTGCTTTACATGCTCATATGTTGTGAAAAAATACAATATTGACTCCATTCTAGACTTTTCTGTTTATGTATCTGGCCAAATCTGAGGAATGCTGTGGGGAAGATAGAAATGATGTTTTTTACCCTTTGTCTTACTCTCTGATTGATTTTTTTTTTTCAGATTGGGGCTGTAGCTATTTTTTAATCCCTTATCCAATACATCCCTGATAAGATGCTGGGAACTATGCCAGGCATCTAAGAATACAAATACCTTACAGCCTAATGCAGAAGCCAGATATAAAAATAGCTAACGTGATGAAATAAATTTTGCAAATGAGGTCTAGTCTAAAGGCTATGAGAAAAAAGAAAGTTGTTAACACTCAGGTATCTCAGGAGAGTGTCATAGGAAAGAATCTTTTAACTGGGGTATTGTATTAATTATAGATTGCTTCATAACCAATCACCCCAAAACACAGCTGCTTAAAATAAACATTTTTTTTCTCTCCATGAGTCAAGGATTTGAGAGCTAGCTTAAGGTTCATCTTGAGGTTACAATCAAGTTCACTCATATGGCTGTTGAAAGGAGCCCTCTCTCAGTTCACCTCAGTCAGCTTCTCCTGGGGCTGTTGAAGTGTCCTCACAAAATGTCCCAAGAATGAGTAAAATGAGAGAGAGAGAGAGAGAGAGAGAGAGAGAGAGAGAGAGAGAGAGAGGTCCTAGCTTGGACTACACACACCAGAGGGAATCGAACGGTGACCTCCTAGTTCCTAGGTTAATGCTCAACCACTGAGCCACACCGGCCAGGCCCACCTACCCTTTAAAGAAATAAGTATCAGAGAACTCATGGACATATTTTTAAACCACCACAAAGAATGAATAAAAGCTTTCTACAGGGAAATAGAGAGGAAGCCGACTGCCCAGAGCAGTCTGGCCAGAAGGAACAGCATGTACAGGTGTGAAAAATCATGGGTTTCAAGGAAAGTGAGGAATTTACTGGAGGAGTGGGAACTTATGTTAGTTAGATAAAATCTTACAAAGAAGGTCAGTGTGCAAAACAAATCAAATTTGTCCTACTGCGGCTGAAACCAGGTGAAGGTGGAAGATTTTAGGAAACTCCCTCCAAAGCAGCCTTGATGAGAGGTTTTCAAACTCTATTTGTTGTTTGAAAGCCACTGCCATACCCAGCAGCCATTGGGGCTCCTCTACAGGTACCAGGCCTCCTCCATGAATGTTTGCCTTATCAGGTAACAAACAGCATTCCTATTCTATCACTGAATAACTAAATAAAAAGTAAACAAAATCCTCATTAAAAGGAGAATAATGATCTCCTTGCAATAGGGGGGGAACCCCAGCTTACTCATGGGTTATAGTCTAAGAGTTCACTTGTAAGAGGGCTCTTTAGAATCTGTGTATCAGTTAGCTATGCCACAAAGATGCTGCGTAACAAACGATCCCAACACTCAGTGACTTAAAACAACGTTCATCTATTCTCACGGCTGCAGGTCAGCTGAGGATGGGCTCACTGAAGCTGCTGCTCAGTCCCATGGCTCTGCTTCAGGTTGCAGGTCAGCGACAGGGTTAGAGCTGCCCATGGAAAGCTCTTCTCAGAGAGAGCAGAGAAACACAAACGGGCACAGGAGACAAGGCCTCTAAAGGCCTCAGGCCAGAATTGGCACTTTTGTCCAGAAGGCTGGCCCCAACCAGTTCCAAGGACCAGCCCCAAACCAAAGGGCAGGAAAATACAGTCTACCCACACGAGGCTAAAGCAAGAGGGTGAAGAATTGGAGCCATTCAACCTGCTGCGTTCTCAACACATTTTTTTATAAAAACAAAATTCAAATTGTAAGTTTATCATATTAGCTCACCCAAACTGAGAAGAGTAACATCAGGAGCCTAGCTTCGGGCAGTCATAGGACGCAGGCACCTGTTTTTTGTTTTTCTTCTGTTTTTAATGTATTTTATTGATTTTTTTACAGAGAGGAAGGGAGAGGGATAGAAAGTTAGAAAAATTGGAGAGAGAGAAACATCAATCAGCTGCTTCTTGCTCGCCCCCTACTGGGGATGTGCCCGCAACCAAGATACATGCCCTTGACCAGACCTTTCAGTCCACAGGCCGATGCTCCATCCACTGAGCCAAACCGGTTTTGGCCCCGGGCACGTTTTTTAAGGAAGCCAAATTTGTCTTCCCAGCTCGCTTTCTTCCCCGCCTTCCCAACAGCGCTCATGTCTCTCCCCATGTGCTCTACCTCTCCACGGCCGCCTACACCCCTCACCCCTGTGCCTCACGCCTCCCTCCACACTGCCCTCTTCCCAGTTATTTTAGCCCCCGAATTCGGAACTCTGCACCCCTCAGTGTAGACCCTCCCAGCGGGCTGTCAAAAGGAAACACATCAGATGGATCCAATTCAGACTCACAGGTGAAGGGCCTCTTGCTTCTCAACACTCCCCTGGGCATTTGCCTTTGGAAAGGGGTCGGTCCATTCATAACCCAACGATCCTCTCCCTGGTGAGACAGTGGACACATTAGCAAAAGCCAAGAAGTCTGGGTTCTTTTCCAGAAAGGGGACCCTGTCTTACGTAGGCCGGCCAGTAATTCTCATTTTGTGAAGGAACCACCATCCGTACGCGCGGAGCCTGCTGGATGCACTTTCGCTCTCAGCTCCAATGTCTTCTTTTACCCTCCATGCTGCTGCCCGGGTCTGAACTCGCCGAGAGAAGATGAATGTCGGTGGCGAGATTTACATCTCATTCCAGGACCGGCGTTGCTTCCCATTTTGAAGTTTACTCCCCGGGCCAAATCTTTCAAGACTTTCTTTGTTATTTTCCAACATCGAAATGACATGTTGCACCATGATATGTGCCTACTTTGACTGCGGAAGAGCTGAATGATTTGGCCTTTGCATTGTGTTTTCACCTGAACATCCCTATTTTGAACAAAAAAAAGAAATTACTATCTTGAGAACAATGCTATTAATCATCTTTGAAAACGTGTTTACGTTTAAAGACAGATCATGAAGAAAGATTCCACGTGTTAAACTGTAGCGACACCACTTTCCCACCCTGTTCAAATGTCTGTGCACAGACAAAGGGAACTAGAAAGGACTGAGGTTACCGTGTAAAAGACGAATCTGAATAATGTGGCCCCAAAAATATAGCTTTATCGATCCTGAGGTATGAATTTATGTATGGTTCATCATGTCTGCTGATGTTTTTGTGACAAAAGAAATAGCAATGCCTGTATTCCTTATGACAGTATTATTCTGTCATATTTTAGCCATTTTGAGCCGCCTTTGAAATAGTCGATATCTCCCCCCATCACTTCGCCATGCAAACTACAGTGCCTATCAGCAAGCTACCTGCGGATGGGCCAGTGGGAACAATTATTTCTCATTTTGTCTAGTCAAGTGCCAATAACCACAGCACTGCCTACAGGTGGGCTGCATTAGGTGAGTATTGGGGTGTGTTCGTTAAAGGTCTCCTCCTATCTTTTCTTCCATTAGCCAAAGAGGTCCTCCAAATTCCGAACCACCTAAGAGAGAACGCTTTTCTCTTCTCAACAACGAAGTTTCGATGACGTCTAAATACAGTCAACCCTCTCTGTGACGGGAACTGAGACAAGATATGTGCCATGGGAGTGTTGTTGGAAAGTCCTCTCTCACCATCCCTTCCCCCAATGGCAAGGTAGTCAACCACCCGTCAATCACAAAGCTGCACTTATTTGTGTCTTATTAGGAGAGAACTCACAGGTTAATGACTGAACTGAGGCCTGGGGTTCAAAGCAATGGTTTGAATTCTAGGTCCTACCTTCACCAGCCATAATTTGGGCGAGTTATGGCACCTCTCTCTGCCTCAGTTTCTTTACCTTCCACTGAGGTAAGAGTACATGCCTCTTCGTTGGAAGGATGGAATGAGCCTGTATGTTTGGCGTGTCCTCGTAAGCACTCTGTCAGAGTTTATTGGCCTCATCGAGCTCATAGATGATTGGAATTCTTTTTTTATATATATATTTTATTGTGTTTTTTTTTTTACTGAGAAGAAGGGTGAGGAATAGAGACATCGATGGGAGAGACACATCGTTCAGTTGCCTTTTGCACACCTCTACTGGAGATGTGCCCACAACCAAGGTACATGCCCTTGACCAGAATAGAACCTGGGACCTTTCAATCCACAGGCCGATGTTCTATCCACTGAGCCAAACCGGTTTTGGCGGTGATTGGAATTCTTTTTTCCCTTTTCTTTTTAATAATTGTATTGATTTTTTTACAGAGAGGAAGGGAGAGGAACAGAGAGCTAGAAACATCGATGGGAGAGACATCGACCAGCCGCCTCCTGCACGCCCCCCATTGGGGATGTGCCTGCAACCACGGTACATGCCCTTGACCAGAATCGAACCTGGGACCCTTTAGTCTGCAGGCCGATGCTCTATCTATTCAGCCAAACTGGTTCCGGCGGTGATTAGAATTCTTGAGTTTCTTCTTAAACATTGCTGTTGGGGGAGGGTAGCGTGGACAACCACTCCAATCTAACAGAATCGAAATGCCGGTTCCCCATAAGCTACCAGCGCCCCTCTCAGGCATATCTGATGACGAGTTTTAGGCCTGTGCACGGAAAGACTAGACTAGATGAGAATTCACGGCAGCGTGGTTTTCACAACAACCACAAAGGAAAGGAGACCTCCAGGTGGTCGTCAGCAAGAAAGCGGGTGTGTAAGTCTGAGTATTCACACTCCAGAAACACAAACAGGGGCGAACGTGAATAGAATCTGTCACAGGTGTCCACTTGGAAAAATCCCAGGTTGCAAAGAAGAAGTGAAAGCACAAATCAGTCCCCACCCCTTTCCCCCTCAGGGACAGCCCTCCCTGTTGTACCCCCAGAGGTCCCTCCTGCCTCCCTTCAGCCTTCGAAGCCCATCCGCACGCTCCTTTGGACGCTGGAGAGCTATAAATCGTATTTAAAAAAAAAAAAACGATAAGGAAATGGCACCTCCGGGGATTAAAACCCAATTCTCCTGATGGCCGGTTCCGTAGCTGCACATCCTCTAAATGGGATTTCAATCCATACGTGCGGCGCATTAGGCAGCGACGCGCACGGTGAGGCCGGGGAGGGAGGATGGACCTCGGAGAGCGCCGGTCAGCACTGCGGCCAGCGCCCGCCTCGATGCCAGGAACCGGCCCGCCAAGGCCACGGCCATCAGCCGCCCCGCCCCCACTTCCTGAGCGCCAGGAGCTTCTCTCTGCATTATTGATCGATTTCTAAGACTTGGAGGAGGAGGGAGGATGGAAAGGAAGGAGAGGAAGAAAAGGAAGCGATTTCTCTTAATAGGCCTGCTCCTCTCGCTCTGGGTGGAATCAATGCGGGTGGGCTGGAGCCCCCTCCCTCCCTCCCCTACGAATGCTTCCTTCCATTGTCAATAACTCGGGTCAAATAAGAGGATGCAATGCTGGTCACCTCCAGCGCCCCTCCCCCAGCTGTCCCCCTGGCTGTGGCGGTGGGGTGCCGGGTGCCGGGTGCCGGGGGCCCTGGGTGGCAGGTCGAGGCTGGGTGGGGGGCATCGGGCCGGAGGGCAGGGCTTTGCTGCTCAGGGGCCTGGGGGCGGCCCAGGTTTAAAAGGCCGCGCTACCCTTGTGGCTGATTTGTGCTTTGGTTTCTCCTATGCAACATAGGGTTTCCCCAGGTTACACACTTCTCCTAGAATGCTTTCCTTCCACTGTCCAGATTCCTGCAGGAGAATAAAGCTTTTACGAGAACCTCTAAGGCACCTTCCCCCCATACCACCCCCCAAAAAAGTCTGCCTTTTCTCCCAGCCTCACCTCTTCACCGGATTTTTATGCCGTAGGTTTATTTTTTCATGTCAAGCCCTTGCTTCCCTGGGTGGGCCTTATGGACAAAAACCTTTAGGAGCCGGGCATTCTGCTTTGGAACTCCAGTCAAGTTCAGGAGGGATGGCACAGCTACAACGTAAGGGCGAACGTTCCCCACCCCGTATGCTAAGCGGCGGCCACGCCCACAGAAAGGCCTCACAAGGGAATGGAGGGGTACAGGGTCAGGGTGTGCCCCAGAAGCCATCTCAACGGGATGCCAGGAATTTACAAATACATCTGCGCTTCATGCTAATTCTTTGTAAACTAAAAACCTCTGCAGACTCATCCTCTTCACAGAGAATTCAAGAAGCTGCAAATCATTTTGAAAAAATGGGATAGGTAGGAGTGTTATTACAACATTACAAAATCACCCTGGCTGCTTTGGCTCAGTGGATAGAGTGTTGTGGACTGAAGGGTCCTGGGTTCGATTCTGGTGGGAGGGGGACCTAGGAGGTGCAGGAGGCAGCTGATCAATGATTCTCTCTCATGGTTGATGTTTCTCTATCTCTCTCCCTCTCTCTTCCTCTCCGAAATCAATACAAATAGTTTTAAAATATTACAAAACACATTTTGTGGAATAAATTCTAAGACACCAGCGTTCTGTGAGAAGATGAGATACGGTTATCAGCCCACCGTCTGCTGCACCTGAGAGGGGACCAGGTTGAGCCCTCAGGAGGCCTGCGCCCCCACTTCTGTCAGGGACCAGGCAGTGCACCTGGCTCTGGGGTTTACACATGACCGGCACAGGAGGTGCCCACTTCACTGCCACCCCAGGAGGTGGGAAGCAAAATAGCAGGATGCCCTCAAAGGGCTGTCAGCCAGGGGCAGGCACGAGCCTGACAGAACTGGAATGCAGGTGTAAACTCACCGGGTGTGCTTCAAGATATACGGGATTCCGACTCCAAAACCTGTGTGGCTCAGTGGAAAGAGCATCGGCCTGCGGACCGAAAGGTCCCAGGTTCAATTCCGGTCAAGGGCACGTACCTTGCTTTCGGGCACAACTCCAGTAGGCAGCTGACCGATATCTCTCTCTCATCGATGTTTCTAACTTGCTATCCCTCTCCCTTCCTCTCTGTAAAAACTCAATAAAATATATTTAAAAAAAGAAAGAAACTGTGAAGAACAGCCCCACACAAAGAACTGTTTTGTTTTATTCCCATTGAAATCCATGGTTTCCTCCAGCTTTGGCCAAAATAAAGCACAACTGTGAACTAGAGCTAAAGCTAGACCAGACTCCAAGCTGTAGCAGATGTTTCTAGAGCTCACACTTTTTTCTTTTTCTTTCTATGTTTTGTTCCTTTTTTTTTTTTTTACTTGTTTTTTGTTTTGTTTTGCTAATCCTCACGTGAGGAGATTTTTTCCCTATTGATTTTTTTAGAGAGTAGAAGTGGGGGGGGAGAGAAATTGATGTGAGAGAGACACACTGAATGATGATTGATTGCCTCCTGCACACGCCCTGACCAGGGCCAGGGATCAAGCCTGCAACCAAGGTACATGCCCTTGTTCAGATTTGCACCCAGGATCCTTCAGTCCACAGGCTGATGCTCTATGTAGTGAGCCAAACCAGCTAGGGCATATCTTTTATTTTTAAATAAGCTTATACTTACAGAATAGTTGGAGAAAAAAAATAGTACGGACAATTCCCACAGTCCCTTTCTCCAGCTTCCCTAATGCCAACATTTATTTGGATCCCATCCGGTTTTCCACTAATGTCCTTTTTCTGTTCTAGTATCCAGTCCGGAATCCCACGAGGTATTATCTCCTTAGCCTCTTCAAATCCATGACAATTCCTTCGTCTTCCTTGACATCCACATCCTTGGCAGTTTTGTAGATTATAGATCAGTAATTTTCATAATGGGTTGGTCTGATGTTTTTTTCATAATTGGAGATGTTATGCAATTTTAGCAAGAATACCACAAAAAGAGTGTGTCCTCGGTGCTCATAGGGTGGGGAATGGAGGGGCTGTCTTATTACTGGTGATGTTAACCTTGATCACTCGGGTATGGGGGTAGCTCGCGGGTTTCACCACCACACAGTTACTATTTTTCCTTTATAATTAACTAGAGGCCCAGTGCACGAACTCCTGCACAGGTGGGGTCCCTCAGGGTGGCCTGCGGAGATCAGGCCCAGCTCACACCCCCAGACTCAGAGCCCTGCCTGACACCCTGCTTTGGCCTGGTGCCACCCCCTCACCTGCTCCACCATCCTGACTGCAGGGCGATTGATTGGGATCACCACCCCACCCCACCAGCTCCCTCAGTGTCTGGGGCGGGGCAGCAGCCCCACCTCATGCCTCCACCACCACTGGTCACCATCTGCAGGACGATTGGTGGGGCAATGGAGCCTCCGCTCATACCCACCTTGGCCTGGTGCTGCCTGCTCACCTACTCCTCCATCCGGCCGTGGTCCTGCTCTCATCAGGGCCCATGAGAGCCGGCAGTGCCTCCATGTGTGAACCACATCCCATGTGGTTCAGGGTTCAGGTTCAGGATTCAGGATTCAGGTTCTGGAGAAAGTCGCACACAAATGAAAGAGACTAGAAAAATATTAATTTGGGAATATTGGGGGCCAGGCAGGAGCCCACTTCTAGGGAGAGGACTACACTCCACTCTGGTCTTACTATCCCTTTTATTAAGACTATGGGACACACCCATAGCCTTTAGGCAGGAAATTATAAGAACAGAAATTTACATGAGACAAATAGTGGAGGCTGCTTCAGCTACCAATGTCTCAACTAAACAGTGAGTGATGAGCTCTGACCTTTCAGAGCAATGAAGGTTGACAATGATTGGTTTCTGGCACCTCCACTGTCTCCGGCTGCCAGCACCCAATCGCCAATGCCCGCCACGTTCCACACCGCCCCCTGATGGTCAGCGCACATCATAGCGAGCGCTCCAACTCAGTCAGTAGAACTCCCAGTCGGTCAAACTCCTGGTCGACCGCCAAAGGGACAGTTTTCATATTAGGCTTTTATTACATAGGTAAGTATATTGAGAAAGACACTTTGAGACTATACAAATACCTTGTTTCTCCTTAAAGCTTCATCCACGGAGTTTAGCATCCACCAGTGGACCTGGCTTGCAACAATGCTGACCGTGACATTTGTGGAATGTGGGCTCACACACCTGACACTAGAGGGACGCAGCCAATGAACATCCCCCTTGCTTCCCAGCCTCAACCTCACCAATAATGAGATCTGAACCGAGTGTGCAAAGGGGTAAGGAAGGCCCAGTTCCTGGAAGGAAGGAGTCTCCGCCACAATTCCGAGGCCGCTTTGCAGAGTCTGCTGAACAGCAGTTGACAGCCCTTGCTTAGAAGGCAAAGAGGAGAACAACCAGGGAGCACAACCAACTTCCATGCTAATCAGGGTGAATAAAGCCGTGACACGGGACAGAAAACCGCAGGACTCCGTTTAACACAACCAGGAACTCAACGCGGGCAGCCAGCTACCTCGCTTTCCTTTTGTAATTAGAGTCACAGAGAGAACAGCTTCCTGGTGCCCCACCCCACAAGCAAAGCCCCAGACAATATCCTCATTTCCAATAACGCTGCCCCTTTATCTCCCTCTGCCTGATGCCTAATAAGCTGATTGCTATTTACTTTGGACCAACAGCTAATCTGTTAATGATTGATTTTAAATTTTTAGTCATTTGTCTCTAGCAGGACCTGCGACTACAAAAGGCAGTCCTTTCCCACATGATGAATTGGCTTTTTCTTAAAGAGAAAAAAAAAGAGGAAGGAAGGAAGGATGAAAAAAAAGAAAAGATTGAAGTCAGAGCCTTTATGGTGGCATTCTGCTGACAAACAGTTGACATTCAATGAGAAATTTCAATGCAATAAAAGAAATGGCAATTCTGCCTCTAAGATTCATCTGCCTTTGAAATTGTCAGCTAATGATAAAAGTGGACAAATGGTGACAGGGGGTAAAGTCCCTCTTCCAGATGAAGCAAACTCTAATTGTGCTGTAAGATCTCAGAGCCTAACCTTCTTAATGAGCAGAATTGATGCTCGTGGCCCCACCGGAATGGGATCTCTAAACTAATGCCATCACTGTCCTTTCACACAAGCTAAATCCCACACCAATTATATGTGTGTTTTTGGAGGATATAGGCAGAAAAGTGAGTTTTGCCTTCCATTAATAAAAAGACTCTTGCCCTAGCCTAGTGGTCAGCAAACTCATTAGTCAACAGAGCCAAATATCAACAGTACAACAATTACAATTTCTTTTGAGAGCCAAATTTTTTAAGCGTAAACTTCTTCTAATGCCACTTCAAAATAGACGTGCTCAGGCCTTGGGATTTTGTGGAAGAGCCACACTCAAGGGGCCAAAGAGCCACATGTGGCTCACGAGCCATGGTTTGCTGACCACTGGGGTAGGCTGAGCCGCTGGGCCCAATAGAACACTTACTACCCAAGACCACTCTACCAACTCAAGGAGACATAGCAGCTCTACCCAATACATAGAAACAGACTCAGGGAAGCAGCCAAAATTGCGGAAGCAAAGAAACATGTCACGAATGGAAGAAATAGAAGGAAGCAAACTACAGTGGTACCTCGAGATACGAATGCCCTAACATACAAGATTTTTTGAGATACGAGCCATCAAGCGAGCAATTTTTTGCTTTGAAATACGAGCAACAGTTGAGATACGAGTAATCTCGCGGATCGGCCGCACACAACCCACCAGTTTACAGAGACTCGAGTGTCTCATAGTTTCCCACGCCTCAAGGTTACGGAATGAATTAAACTCGTATTTCGAGGTACCACTGTACTAGATCTAGAATTCAAAACCATGGTTATAAGGTTCCTCAAGAATCTTCTAGAAAGTTCCAAAAAAATGGAAAAGGACCAGTCAGAAATATGTTATTATTTATTTCACTCAGCATACACTGACTGAAATAAATAACAGCATATAGGGATTCAACAGTAGAGAATTCTGAGAATCAAATCAACAATTTGAAATATGAGGAAGCAAGAAACACCCAACCAGAAGAGCAAAAAGAAAAAAGAATCCAAAAATATGAAGATAGTGTAAGAAGCCTCTGGGAAAACTTCAAATGTACCAAGATTTGCCCTATGGGAGTGCCAGAAGAAGAGAGAGAGCAAGATATTGAAAACCTATTTGAAGAAATAATGCCAGAGAACTTTCTCTACCTGGAGAAAGAAATAGACTTACAAGTCCAGGAAGCACAGAGAGTCTCAAACAAGAGGAACCCACAGAGTACCACACCAAGACACATCATCATTTAAATGCCAAGGGCTAAAGCAAGAGAAAAAGCAGTTAGTTACCTACAAGGGAATGTCCATACGACTATCAGCTGATTTCTCAACAGAAACTATGCAGGCCAGAAGGGAGTGGCAAGTAGCATTCAAAGTGATGAATAACCAGGACCTACAAACAAGATTACTCTACCCAGCAAAGCTATCATTCAGAATTGAAGCTCAGATAAAGAGCTTCACAGACAAGAAAAAGCAAAAGGAATTAATCTCCACCCACCCAGTATTATATGAAATGTTGAAGGATAGTCTTTAAGAAGAGGAAGAAGACAAGAAAAGAACAAAACTATAAACAACAAAATGGCAACAAATACACACCTATCAATAATTGAATCTAAAAATCAAAATAAATAAGAAATCTAATGAACAGAATAAACTGGTGAATAAAATGGAATTAGAGGCGTGGAAATGGAACAGACTGATGATTCTCAGAAGGAAGGAGATGGGGAAGTGAGAAGAGATTAAACAAAGATCTTATATGCATGTGTGCATTACCTATGGACACAGACAATAGGATGGCAAAGGCCTGGGGCGGGGCAGGAATCAGGTGGAGGGAAACAATGAAGGGGAAAAAGAGGGACATCTGCCGAAACCAGTTTGGCTCAGTGGATAGAGCATCAGCCTACGTACTGAGGGGTCCCAGGTTTGATTCCAGTCAAGGGCATGTGCCTTGGTTGCAGGCACACCTCCAGTGGGGGGTGTGCAGGAGGCAGCTATTGATGTCTCTCTCTCATCGATGTTCCTAACTCTCTATCCTTCTCCTTTCCTCTCTGTAGAAAATTAATAAAATTTTTTTTTAAAAAAAAAAAGAGGGACATCTGTAATAATCTCAACAATAAAGATTTAAAGAACGAAAAACATGAACCAGCTCTTCCACAGAGCGGAAAGGAAGCGCCCAGTCCAGAGCGGTGTTTCGGTGGCTGTGAGCAGTGGCCGGTCTTCCTGGAGGGCCAGCGGCATAAATTACAAGATTCGACATTTTGCAGAGCCCCTGAAAGGAAAGGCTAACCTGTCTGAAGGATAAAAGCCCTCGTCTTATGAATATTTTAGATCCTGCAAGACACAGAAGCTCCATATGCCGTCAGCGAGGCCCGAGAAAGACTCGAGGCAACGGGGGACAGAAAACCACGGCCTCTCAAACGGTCTCCTGACCTTCCTGAGAGGCAGAGCCCATGTGACCACGATTGCCTATCTCAGCAGACCGGCCGGGAGCGGGAGAAAGTGTTAAATAGAACCAGGTAAACAGTGACGAATTGACATACTGAACAATCGAACGCTTCAGTAATCAGCCTAAGGACCTGATATCAACAACATTTTTCAGTTTTGTCCAAACTCATTGCAAGGTGTGCTTTAGCAAGTTCACTTCTCATTGGCAAGACCTTTCATCTCGATGCCGCTTTTCTGATTGGATTCGGTGTCGTTGCTGGTTTGGGTGGCTCTGGCAGGGGAAGCAGACAGAGCTGTTCGCTGGTGAGAAAGGGAGGCCTCCGATGAGCACCGATATAAATGGCTTTTTCTCCCGCATTCATTTAAAAACTATTAAATATCTATCACAACGGTTATTTAGAGAGAATTATGACAGCCGTGGAATATGAAAATGCATCAGGTACTGTGTTCTAACAGCACAGTAAACCTGAGATGTTGAAATATTGCCCTCTATTTTGCAGCAGGAAGCTCCTATAACTATAATTCTAATTATAGAACTCTAATTAATGTCTACGCGGCTTCGGATGACTTCATTAAATCTTTGGAATACTTCCATTATCCAAAGACAATCTCTATCCATTAGGATAAAGAAATCCTTTACAATAACTTTTTAAAAATGCTACTGATATGCTTTCCTTTTTATGAAACGCATAAGTCATACTATTCACTTTAAGGTCTCGTTCATCTTTACAGAAGGATTCCAAAAATTCCTTAAAAATTCGGAAACTTTTTGTCCCTGCTACCGCTGGACCAGGCTGTCCATCAGGGCTGCCTCTCCCTCTTTTGAATTTAAATAAAAACTGACTCAAGTGTCTATCCCACATTCTGTGGGAACTCCAGGGTTCTCCCCTAGATCTGAGAATTTCTTTGATTATATATTTTCCTAGTTCTCTCTCTCTCTCTCTTCCCTCCACCCTCCCTCTTTATTAGCTTCTTTGGACTAGATTCTTTTCTTTTTTTAATATATTTTATTGATTTTTTACAGAGAGAAAGGGAGAAAGAGAGTTAGAAATATTGATGAGAGAGAGACATTGATCAGCGGCCTCCTGCAAGTCCTCCACTGGGATGTGCCAGCAACCAAGATACATACCCTTGACCAGAATCTAACCCGGGACCCTTCAGTCCGCAGGCCGACACTCTATCCACTGAGCCAAACCGGTTTCGGCTGGACTAGATTCTTGATCTCACCGTCGTCTCTCATCTCCTATAGCTGTCCCAGGCCAACTCGACATTTTGAAGCTAAGTACTTCTATTTGATTTCTGCCAAATAACAACTCAAAAACAAGTCACAGACTCTATCTCCTTAAACGTCTCTCGTCAAGTCTATCTTCTTCTCTCTTGCGTCATGTCCTCCCCTTTCCTTCTTTCTCCTCTGCCCTCCACACTCCCAGATTCCTGTAAACTCCTCCCACAGGGCAATTTTCCACCTCCTGGTCTAGCTCCAGCCCGAGGCTTTATCTTCACAGCCAAACGCTTCCACAGCAGTGGCAGACAGTCTCCTCCCCAAAGGAATTCCTGAGGAGCTCTTAAAACAACAGATTTTTCTTCTGCACTGCTCCTATAGGACAAGGGAGAGCTGGCCTTCCTGCAAACATTCAGGAAGAGAAACACAAAGGACAGCTCAGCTTGTGATAAGCACCCTAGGCCAGTGGTCGGCAAAACACGGCTCGAGAGCCACCTGCCGCTCTTTGGCCCCTTGAGTGTGGCTCTTTAACAAAATACCACGGCCTGGGCGAGTCTATTTCAAAGAAGGGGCGTTAGAAGAAGTTTGAGTTTAAAAAATGTGGCTCTCAAAAGAAATTTCAATCGTTGCACTGTTGATATTTGGCTCTGTGGACCAATGAGTTTGCCGACCACTGGCCTAGGCAAACGTGGAAGGTCTACAGCAGATAGGAATATAGACTCAGATCTGCTGAGCTTGAGGGCAGGGCTTGAGGGGACTGCTTTTAAATTCACCCTAAAACATGGTCACTTTAAGGGTTGGGTCAGAGAGAGCCACGTTGAGCTGGAAATACCCTTCATCCCAGTATCTTCAAAAGATTTTAAGGTCCTAGCTTTTCCCGGGAAGTTCAGTGTGGGAGCATCATAAATGGTGCCGTGTATGTGTGACTGGTTTCCTCTTACAGGCTAACGGCACCTAATCAGACAATGCCCTGCTGCCTGGATGGGTAGGGAGAATTCCAGGAACTGACGAGAAGTCCATGGCTTTCCCTTCTCTCCAAGCTTGAATATAGGAGCTAAGGCGTCTCTCTGATCCCCGCAAGCTTCAGGCCACTCAGAACTAGAGAGACAATAACTTAGCGTCTAACTCACAGGCCCACGTCAGGTCAACAACCTTAGCACAGCGTTGAAGTCCCGGGTCCATGAACACAAATAGAAGATGACTCGATCCACTGGAAAATTCAGACACATCCTTACAGCTCTATGGGGATCATTCATGCAGAGGAGTTTAACTTTAAACATGCTTAAATGGGTTGCTATTCAATGATTTTTTTTTTTTTTTGGCTCTCGTGGCAGAGTAATGAGGATTTCTAAACAGATAACGAAAGCCAGCCAACTAGGTTCAAGCCTAAACAAGAATTTTCATCTTGGTTCACTGCTGGCGGTGTATATGCCATGTCTGCCACGTTTAACTCAGTGAGAGGCCAAAGTGAGAATGGGTATCAGTATGCAATGAAATAAAACCTCGCAAACTGCTGAGAGAAGCGAGTAGTTAACTTTATTAAATCGGTTGCTCCCTGGCCAGATGGCTCAGTTGGTTGGAGCATCATCCCTTTCACCAAGAGATCCGGGGTTCGATTCTCAGTCAGGGCACTGAGAATGGAACCTAGCAACACATACCCAGGTTACAGGTTCCATCCCCACTCAGGGTACATACCGGAGGCAATTCATCGACGTTTCTCACAGTAATGTTTCTCTCTCTCTCTCTCTCCTTTCCACTCTCTCTAAAAAAATCAATGAAAACATATCGTTGGATAAGGATTTTTACAAAATCAATTGCAACCCCTAGAAGCATTATCCAGCTATAATATCAGAGACATGCTGGATAAAATTTGCCCATGCACCAAGTGATCTGTACTTGGTCGAACCTTCTCCTTTAAATCACAATACCTATGATTCGATATGTTCATATTGAATTCAGGTACTCAACATATGCTAATAAATAGCAAACATTTTTATAATACTTACTGTAAAGCAGGCACTAGGATGAGAACTTTCTATATACTAATTCGTGTATTCATCACAACACTGGAAGGTAGGTATTACTATTATTCTCATTTTACATCCGGGAAACTGAGACAGAGTGAGATATGTCACACAGATAACAAACAGCCAAACCGGATGTAAACTTAGGAAGTCCGGCTGATCAGGCTTGGCTTCTGTGTCCTATAGGACATCCACTCGCCATCACCTTGCAGCTGATCCTCTGAAACTTCTCAGTAGGACAGTGGTTCTCAACCTGTGGGTCGCGACTCCTTTGGGGGTCGAATGACCCTTTCACAGGGGTCACCTAAGACCATCGGAAAATGCAGATATTTACATCACGGTGCATAACAGTAGCAAAATTTCATGGTTGGGGGTCACCACCACATGAGGAACTGTACGCAAGGGTCGCGGCCTTAGGAAGGGTGAGAACCACTGCAGTAGGAGCACCGAAAACAAGCGCTGGCTGCCTGTGGTCTGATTACCACTAAGTAAGTACTTGAGGTTTGCGGACACAAGAACACCTCACAAATCCAACCTACCTGCAGAGAGGGCAATGGCTGAATTAAGGGAATGTGCATCCCAAAGTACTTTAGAATGTACTGGATTGGTTAAATCCAAATGCGTAAAGTGCCTTCGACCACAAACTATGAAGTGTGTCAAGTATAGGTTTCAGGGGACTGCTTAAATGAACTATTACTACTTAATATGGCAGAGTAATAAAAAATAATTTTTAACACATCCCTTATACTCCTACTTGGGCTATTCATTCCTTTGCAAATCATTGCTCCCTTGCAAATACAGGGGGAAATACTAGCCCAGCCAGGTGAGGTGGGGTGTGCTTTGTATGAACAGAGAATGCATTCAGATCATATTGCATCGTGACGGGTCTGAATCTCTCACTTAATCCAGGAGACATTGCAGCCCTGCGAACGCATCTTATTCCACTTCGTCTTGCATTTAAGCACCCTCTCTGACATAGCCAGTTGGCCGTCCTAAACGTATTTATACAGTAGGTCCTGGGGTTACGTCGAAGATCCATTCCTACAGCGCGATTTTCACCGTCGGTTGGAACCCATCTACATAAGCACCTGCATCGCTCACCTGGCGCACATACGCAGCAGTAATGAGGTGAAACAGTAACAAAATTTAAAAGAAAGATAACTCATAGCCTTTACTTGTGGCAAATGAATAATAAAAAGACATAAGGCACATATGTACACACGTCAAAATGATGTAACTTTTTTTAATAAATATTGTAAACAGGAAATGGCGACGAACCACGAAACAACGACGTACATTGAGTTCGACGTAACCCGAGAACCGCCTGTACGTGACGACTTACATAGACAGGTGGTAGGATACATTCTTCCACCTCTCAAAATGCAATTCTCTCTTCACTTATTACCTCCAGCCCTTGCTTCACGGGTGACACAAACACTTACTTGTTCATGCATTTGTTTAATTAATTTTGTTTAATCCTTTTCTTTTTTCCTAAGACTCCAAAGAGTAAGTATATTCAACAGAGTTCACTGCCCTCTGTTCTTTCTTTTGGGCAAAGGCAAGAATCTGTTCAGATAACTACCCTCCCACACAAAACTCAGGATTCATCTAACTGAGCCAGCCAGTACAGTGGTACCTCGAGATACGAGTTTAATTCATTCCGTAACCTTGAGGCGTGGGAAACTATGAGACGCTCGAGTCGCGGTAAACTGGTGGGTCGTGTGCAGCCGGCTGATCCGCGAGATGACTCCTATCTCAAATGTTGCTCGTATTTCAAAGCAAAAATCGCTCACTCGACAGCTCGTATCTCAAAAATCTCGTATGTTAGGGTTTCTGGGTTTCTGTATAGAAAGGGATACAAGCTCTTTCCAGCTCAGTTGGAGTTATTATGTTAAGACTAGAGGCCCGGTGCACGAAATTCTTGCAGGGTGGGGAGGGTGTGTCCCTCAGCCTAGTCTACACCCTCTCCAATCTGGGATCCCTTGAGGGATGTTCAACTGCCTGTTTAGGACTGAGCCTGCCTGGGGGTCAACAGTAGCAGCAGAGCTAGGACTGCCAGACCCTGGCATGCCAGCCTGAGGACACGTCCTGGAGACACGTCTCCCACCTGCTCTCACACCCACAAAGGGCCATTGTGAACCCTGGGAGGGCCGTAAACAGGACAGGGCAGTAAAATTCAGGACAATCCCAGCCAGATGGACATCTGGCCCCTGGGAGATAAACTCGGAGCCCTTGATGAGTTAGTGACAGCACAGGAAGGAGCGGAGATGGGTGCCTGTCATTTCCTGGCCCATCAGCTCCGAGCCAGGCTGCCTGGCAAAGGATGTGCCCCCACCCTCCGTAGGACATAAACAATAGCGGTGCCTGGGTCACAGAGAGGTTGACAGAAATGGTTGTTGAAAAGGAAGGGAGGAGAGGTGTGTGCTTTGCAATAACAGTGAGTGAAGGAATCCTTCCAGAAACTTCTACTTGTGAGTCACTTAGTGATATCATGAAGGTGGTTTCCATTTATTGAACATTTGGTACATGCCAGGCAGTGTGCTAAGTCCTTTCTCTGGAGGATCTTATTATGAAACTGACTCTACTGTTATTCTTGTTTTACAGATAAGAAAACGAAAGCACAGAGCATTTTAGTGATTCGCCAAAGGCCTCCGAACAAATAAGGGGCAGAACTGGGATTTGAGCCAAGTCTGTCTTTCAGTGACTGTTCTCTGCTCCCCTCTCTGAGGGTTTATGGAGTTTGAAGACCCTGGGTGCTGGCTTTCTCCATTCTAATCTAGGACATGGCTGTTCAGCTGATCCAGAGTGAAGGACTGGCTTACTTGTTGGTGTGTTTCGTCCAGCCTGCCATGGACTGATGGAGTTCTAAGCCACCTGCAGGGTCCCACCACACAGATTCATCACCCAAGCCACTCAGCATCCTCTGAGACCATCATCTGGCCACTTCTCAGAGCGGGCAGCAATGTCAGTTCCCTGTGGAGGTCTGAGTTCTAAAGACTTCTCTCAGTTTCTACCTGGCCTCACGGTAGACCCTCAGCAAACAGTTCGGACAGGCACCTGTCCACAGAGCACACTTTACCCAGCCCTGATCTGGGACACTCAACCTGCAGCCCTTGAACCGAAAAGGCAAGAGAGCATTTCACAATGGTGGGTATTTGGACTTACAGGTACACCTCAGAGAAGGAAAGCCCGAAGTTTAAAAATCCAAAAGAAAGAAAAAAATGGAAATAAAGACATTAATAAAAAGGTACTTCATAGGCCTAAGAACATCTTTTATATTATAAATCACTAAGATGCAATTATAGACTAGAAGAGCAGAAAAATAATCCTGATAAAGCCAATCACTGGAATAGTGCACAGCCATTGGAGATAAACAGAAAACCAGACTGACATAAAATAACACCAATGGTCTGATCCCACTTCTGACACATCAAGATCTGCTATCGAGAAAGGACTCCATGAACTACCTTGTCCTTTCTTATCATTTGGTAGATCATTTTAGCTAGTGGCTAGCATCAATTTTTTCCTTAGCGTGCTAATTAACATCTCCTTAACTTTTTTTAATATATTTTATTGATTTTTTACAGAGAGGAAGGGAGAAAGAGAGTTAGAAACATCGATGAGAGAGAGACATTGATCAGCTGTCTCCTGCATGCCCCCCACTGGAAGAATATGCCCGCAACCAAGATACATGCCCTTGACCAGAATCGAACCTGGGACCCTTCAGTCCGCAGGCTGATGCTCTATCCACTGAGCCAAACCGGTTTTGGCTCCTTAACTTATTTTAAGGAAGCTGTTATAGATTGGTTCTCACTCAGGTGTAAATGACTGATAGCGCCTAATATTTCCTAGGGAGCATTTGCCCTTTTATGGGAGACATCATTAGCTAAAAGGAATTAATTGTCAGATTTCAGTAGAAATAATACACTGACATCAGGGAACAGATGACACTGACTGGCATCCCTGATAGTATGTACCATGTGCTCACAAGCTTGGTCCCAGCCCTTCTCCTTCCACATGAAAAATCAAGAGTCCTTACCTCCACCAGCAAACCCTGAGGCCATAGATGGCTGTCTTGGTTACCCACTGAGAAGGAATGTATGCAAAGGCCTTTGAATTATTTAGGATTTAAAACTCACCTACTTCTCAAAAGAACTTAAAAACACCGACGAATATTTAAACAGTTCAACTTTTTCAAAAAGAGGGTAAAAACAGTTTACAATATCCAAATAATAGCTATAAAGACCCTACTATAGTGGAACAACGAATTTTATTTACATTTTCCTTCCAGGGCACAGCATAATTTTTTACTCCACAAAAACTTGCTGACTAAATGCATCTCCCCAATGCATTTTCTCACATTAGGTGTTGAAAATGAGCAAATTTAATGAGAGTGCATCAAGGTTTAATTATTTCTTCCTGAGGAAATCAATACATAAGTTATGAAGGATTTGGGAAACTCCAGAGCCACTGCATATTCCCGATAATCGTTTTATTTTTTCCAATAAGCCTTTTAATGCGTCTCGGGCCTGAAGTCCATTATGCGTGATCACTTTATAATTCAGTGAGAACTCAACAAACGCCCCTTCCCCTCACGTCCCCATCCGATGACCCGCGCAGGTCGACTTCGGTGTCAAGCGAATGAAAAGTGTTATTTTATTATCCAAAGTAATCGTTCCGGTATTAAAAGACCATTATGCTGAATGGGTTCTGTTGGTGATTATGCCATTAAGCAGGTGGGGCTAAACTCTTAGTTTAGCTGAATGCCCGTGCTTGTGAATGTCTTCCTTGAGCTTTCCTGTACGTGGCCAATCATTCTTTTTTTTTAATATATTTTTATTGATTTTTTACAGAGAGGAAGGGAGAGGGATAGAGAGTTAGAAACATCGATGAGAGAGAGACATCGATCAGCCACCTCCTGCACTCCCCCGCCCTGGAGTTGTGCCCGCAAGCAAGGCACATGCCCCCGACCGGAATCGAACCTGGGACCTTTCAGTTCGCAGGCCAACGCTCTATCCACTGAGCCAAACCGGTCTCGGCTGGCCAATCACTCTTAACTGTGTGCTCCACATGGTCCATGGATACATTTCTCTAAGCCATTAATACATGAAAGTCCCTCCCCCAATTCTCAGAGCGACCATTCATGAACACTGTGAGAAGAAAGACGCAGGCCTCCCATTGGGATGTGGCGGGGGCGACCCTTTCAGCAATGCTGGTGCTCAGAGCTAAACACTCATCGGATGAGAGCTCTACGCACATCGAATACACTCTGATAGGAAGCGGGGCCAGAGAGGGAAGGCTATTAGCATAGCGCTCTGTTACAGCACTTTCTAAAAAATCTTCCGAATACCAATACATTTTTTAAAATATACATCGAGATACGAGGTTAATTCGTTCCGTAACCTTGAGGCGTGGGAAACTATGAGACGCTCGAGTAGCTGTAAACTGGTGGGTCGTGTGCAGCTGGCCGATCCGCGCAATGACTCCTATCTCAAATGTTGCTCGTATTTCAAAGCAAAAATCGCTCGCTCCACGGCTCGTATCTCAAAAATCTCGTATGTTAGGGCACTCGTATCTCGAGGTACCACTGTAAATATGTTATTGATTTTTTTACAGAGGGGAAAGAAGAGGGATAGAGAGTTAGAAACATCGATGAGAGAGAAACATCGATCAACTGCCTCCTGCACGCTCCCTACTGGGAATGTGCCCGCAACCAAGGTACATGCCCTTGACCGGAATCGAACCTGGGACCTTTCAGTCCGCAGGCCGATGCTCTATCCACTGAGCCAAACCCGTTTTGGCACAAGTACATTGTTTGAAGCCTCGAGGAATCTCACCCTTGTGAAGAGTTTTGAAAGGAGCTCCTTCGCCTGGCCCCCAGAGCTCGGTTTCTGAGGCCTCACTAAGTGCGAACCCCCACATGAGGGGATTCAAGTCGCTGATCTTGCAGGGCCCTGCCGGGTTTTCCGTTGTACAGATGGGAAAGAAGCTTGGAGATCTACCCTAAGCTTCATAGCGACCTGGAAGTTACAGCAGAGATCCGCTTGGGTTTGTCTTCAAAACCCAGGTTTCGGTTGCATACCGACTCCCTAAAACACAGCAATCCAGCTCCAAGCTTATAATCTAGGCCAGAGGGTAGCTTATTTAAGCCCATACCTATGAGCCACTTGGTTAATCATAAAACCATCAAAACCCAATAAAACACCCAGAAACAAACTTTACAAGAAATGGGCAAAATCTGTTTGTGAGACACACACGCAGAGGGACATTAAGAAAAGCTGGAAAAACCGAAACCGCTTTGGCTCAGTGGATAGAGCGTCGGCCTGTGGACTGAAAGGTCCCAGGTTCCATTCCCGTCAGGGGCATGTACCTTGGTTGCTGGCGGGCACATCCCCAGTAGGGGGCGTGCAGAAGGCAGCTGATCGATGTCTCTCTCTTATTGATGTTTCTAACTTTCTATTCCTCTCCCTTCCTCTCTGTAAAAAATCAATTAAAAATATATTTAAAATAAATAAAAATAAATAAAATAAAAAAGACTGGAAAAGTTGGGAAATCGTGTCTCAGTCTCACACAAGATTTAGAATTGCAAAGAAGCCAATTTTTACACTACCCCCTCCCCCCCAAAAAAAAAAACTAATCTATAAGTTAAATGCAATCCTAACAAAAATCCCAAGATCTTCTTTGAAACTTTGAAAAATGACTCTAAAGTTCATCTGGAAGAATAAATATTCTAGAACAGCCAGGAAATTTCTAGCCCTGGCCAGTTTGGCTCAGTGGATGGAGCATCGACCTGCAGACTCAGGGGTCCCAGGTTCAGTTCTGGTCAAGGGCATGTACCTTGGTTGTGGACACATACCTCATGGGGAGTGTGCAGGAGGCAGCTGATCCATGTTTCTACCTCATCGATGTTTCTAACTTTCTATCTCCTTCCCTTCTATTTCTGTCTCTGTAAAAGATCAATAAAATATTTTTTTTTTAAAAAAAAGAGTAGCCAGGAAATTTCTAAAAACCAAGCAATGATGAGATATTAAAATGCGTAGCCCTGGCGCAGAAATGCAGTGATCAAATGGTCGTGGTAGAAAGTATATGTGGACATTATAGAAACAGCATTTTATATCAGTGGGAAAGATGCATTATTAAAGAAATGGTCTTGAAAAAACTAGCTAGCCATTTGGAAAGAATAAATAGAGCTGGATCCCAGCCTCATTCTTTATGCTGAGTAAACTCCAGAGGGATCAACCATTTAAATGTAAAAACTGGGACTGTAAAAGTAACGGGGAGTGGGGAGAGATGAAGATCTTTATTATCCATGGAAAATGGCAGTCTTTCCTATTATGAGTCAAAGCCATAAATATAAAGGAGAAACCCTGATCAATATTATCTTATTAAAAAAAATCTAAAACCCCAGTAATTTTTTAAAAAGCAAATGACAAATAGAAAATTATTTGCAACAGCTATTATTTTTAAAGAGTTGACATTTACTGATCTAAAAGGAGTGTATAAAATAGTTTCTTCTTTATATTCGCTAACACTGATTTTTTTTTACAGTGAGCAAATACCATTTTTTTCTACTGAGAAAAAGGATAAAGCTGCTTTTTATTTTAAAAATAAAATGTTTCTAGGCCTATGTGTCTAGCCTATAACTTCCAATAATATTTCAAGGCATCAACCAATCACTTTAGACCACATTATTGCAACCCTCACCACAGGGGTTCTCAAAGTTGGATGCACTTAAGAATCACCAGAGGAGGTATTATTGCTGATTTCAGGGTAAAGGAATTTGCCTTTAAAATTTAACAAGCATCTTGATGTGTCTCCCCTGCTAACCTCACTTTGAAAACTACTGTAGTAGCATATCCAATTACAGAACACTTTAACCTGCAAAAAAAAAGTTCACTGCGAGTATCTCTGAATTTACCGGGAACTGCAGAAATACCCAGTGCTTCTTAAAGTGGCCACATTAACCACTGAAGAATTGCTTTCCTTGTCGCATAGCTGTGGTGACCCCTTAAGACCTGATGTTAAAAGGTTGGGGCCAAAGGAAACTTATTATCTAGGTTTTATCCTCAAGCTCTCTTGTATTTTATGCCAGGGAAACAGTTCCGGGTATGACACCGAATTCTCTGCAGCCTCTTGAGGTAAAGTACAGTATGGCGGCTCTGTTTTCTGCAGTTCAATGACTCTTACAGGAATTCAATCTAGGTGCAGTCTGAATTTCATTTACTGAAGATGCCACATATGTTTTCAAAGGTGAAAAAAAAAGAGTTCTGATTCCCTATTGGAACTTTTCTGCTTCACCCTGACAATCTGATTTTCTCACAACCTTGGAATGACCTTTGCAAACCTCGATGGTCATTTTGAGACTTTCTTTCCTCAGCTTTCACTTGAATTAGGAGCTGCACCGGCTTTGAGTATTGAGACACTAGTACAGTTCACTAGGCATGTGTGACTTCTTCAAAGCCATCTTGTTGGATTAAGAATTCAAGATTCAGCCCCCTAACAGGTTTGGCTCAGTAGATAGAGCGTCAGCCTGAGGACTGAAGGGTCCCAGATTCGATTCGAGTCAAGGACATGTACCTTGGTTGCAGGCACATCCCCAGTAGGGTATGTGCAGGAGGCGGCTGATCGATGTTTCTTTCTCATCAATGTTTTTAACTCTCTATCCCTTTTCCTTCCTCTCTGTAAAAAAACATCAATAAAAGTATAATTTTTAAAAAACTCAAGATTCAAGTTAATTGATGACATGTCTAGATTTAAATGTAGTCTGCTTTGAGAGATCTTCCTATACTTGGGGCTTTCAAAGGATGTGAAGACCTTAGAAATTGATCCATTTTTCTAATTGGGTTGGTGGTTTTTTTTTTCCCTTTTTTCAACTTTTAGGACAAGTTCTTAGGTTATATTACCTACATGTGTAGGCTTTCAGTCATTTCTCTTTTCACACATAGGTATTCTGTACTAAATTTTTTAAATAGTAATTATAACCTTTTTATTATCTGTCTAACAATTGGTATATTTCTTCCATCCTTCTTTATTTAATCAATACCTACTGAGCACCTAGATATTGTTTACTTTGCAAGAGTATAAGAATTTTTGGACATTAATTTTAGGTGATATAATTTTGCTCTTTCCTGAGCTTTCCCAAGAAGGAGTCAACCTTCACAGTCACAATATGATTCCAGAACTATTAACTCTTTAACTGCTGTGACGTTAGTCTCACGAATCTTGGTAAGTGTCCAGGAGAACATTTTAGGATGACTTTTTACCACTTGGGGCCTAATAGCCGGCATTATTTTCATCTGTTGCCCATGGTCCCCAGATTAGGGCCTCCCGGTCTTCACTGGTGTAGAAACACCTAAGCTTCCTGACACCCAATGCCTGTATGACCTGCTCTGACAATGGCTCTACCTCAGACCAGCTAAAGGACATACTAGGACTCTTTCACAACGACCGTTCTTCCGCAACATTCTTTCCTCTCCTCCTTGAACCTGGGACTGGATCATTGATGAAAGACAGCTGTCTGCACAAGGACTGCATAACCCCCAAATCCTAACCATAATTCTGGATTGCCACCTACCCACCCAACTAGTAAGAATCCTCACTCTTCCTATTCGCACCAACCTCGTGTCACCGTTTGATTTCTGAGAAAATTAGAGATGTATTCCCAGTGCCCGGGCCTTGCTCCATGTCAGTGACCATCTCAAATTTGGTTCCATCAGGAGCTCCTTGTAGAGGTGGTTTCCTTAGAGGTGGCCTACTGACTAGAGACCTCCCTTCACGCTGACACCAATCCTCTTTGAGAATTATTAGCCAGGGGATTGCACAGATGAGAAAACCTCAGAGGAAGAAGCTGTTTGGAAAATCCCCAGGATTGGCAGGTGGGGCAGATGGCGTGACCCTGTGAGGTTTCAGCAGAGCCTCTCAGACCTGCTTTCGCTTGTCCAATGCAAGACTCTGGACAGCGACCAGTAAGCCTGGCAAGACGACTCTCTTTCCTAACTCAGTCATTTCACCAACTCCCTGATCTTCGGCCAGTCACTGTCACGAAACCCGTTATTGTGACATGTGTTTGGGCCTCCGGGAAGGCTGCTGTGCTTGTTTTATTTGCTTCCAGAAAGCCTCAAGTACAACTTGGGAAACCCTGAGCCCAAAGACTGGGGGAATTCCATAAAGTTCATCTGGAAGTCAGCACGGACTTGACCCGACTTCCTCATTCTTTGGGGCCAGACGGGCCGGGTAATAATTCTCAAAGAGGAGTGGTGTCAGCTGGGAGGGAGGTCTCCAATCCATAGGCCGCGGGGTTCTCTGTCTCCTTAGACAGGGCATCAGTCAGAAGGCTTCCCTCCGCCGCAGATGAGGACATGGATGGCATGCTTATCAAATCCAACAGAATTCACTCCGTGTATGAGTCCCAAGAAACACGACGCTTGACATCCAACTCTGCCAAGCTTCAGTGGAACCATTTAAGCAGTGTCTGCAACTTTCCGTGAAGATAGGATGTAGCTGCATAGGAAGAGTAATTATCAAAAGATTTATATTGTCTGCTGTTGTGTTTTCTTCTTTATTCCCATCTCCCTCTCTCTCTCTCTCTCTCTTTCTCTCTCTCTCCAAAAAGTACATGCAGTTTTTAAAATTACAGTCGGTGGCCAGAGGAGTTAGGTCCAGCAAATTTTAACTGCCATTTACTACCATCTTAAAGGAACACCCCAAATATCCCCAGTGCTCCTTGGCTCACAGAACAAAAGATGAAGCTTTTTTTTTTTTACAGGCGAGTTCAAGTCCTGCAACTCAAGGCCATAGAATGTTAGAGCCGACAAAAAATATCAGCAATGATCTGGCCTAAATAAACATCCTGCTTTACAAATGCGGCCCTTTACAGCTACCGGGTTCCCGTGGCTTCCAAATGCCCCACTCCAAGTCAGATGCAGAGCCTGGATGAGAAGTCCACTCCTTCCTCCTACCTCACTTCCTTTTCCCTCCAGGACTCCTGACCAAGGCCTCCCCATAGTGAAGTGATGATCCCTTTCTCTGGACAGACAGACAGACACACACATACACACACACACACACACACACAGACACACACACACACACACTGCTCCCGTGAGCCATTCACACCAGCATTCCTACAAAGCTCTACCCCTTCTATTGTAGCTTCCTCTGTCTAGCAGTCCTTCCTTGCTAGTCTAGAAACCATTCCCTAGACCAGTGGTTCTCAACCTTTCTAATGCCGCGACCTTTTAACACAGTTCCTCATGTTGTGGTGACCCCCAACCATAAAATTATTTTTGTTGCTACTTCATAACTGTAATTTTGCAACTATTATGAATCGTATCTGTGTTTTCCAATGGTCTTAGGCGACCCCTGTGAAAGTGTTGTTCGACCCCCAAAGGGGTCTCGACCCACAGGTTGAGAACCGCTGCCCTAGACATCTTCCAAGACCCAGCCCAAATATCAAACTTCTCGTAAACCGTTACTCCATCACAGTCAGTTGCTCCTGGTTCACGTTGCAGTACCGTGTGAATTTTCAAAGTGGCTTACAGCTCTCCATCTCTCCCACCGGCAGCTGCCGGGAGCAAGGAGTAAACACCAGAATCCTCGGCTTCAAGTCTAGCCAAGTACATGATGGACAGTAAATGGCCAAATTTTAAAAAGCAAATAAACAACAGTAAAAAGAAAGAACGCAGGAACAGAAGGAAGGAAGGACAGAAGATCACTGGGCCAGGCTCCATCCCACAGTTATGGAAAGTCACAATGATAAAAAGACAATGCTTTGGCTGGCACGGAGCCTGGACAGTCCAGGGGAGCAGTCATCTCCGACTTCCAACCAGTATTTGTTGAGCGATGAATTCACGTGCTCTAACTCCAGCTCTACCATATTGAGAGGCTCTTACCAAAACGCAACGGCTCTCCGTGTGCGCCGTGAAGCAATCACTTCTTATCAGGCCTCACAGGACTTCCTACCCTGCGGTCCGCCTTCCGCACTTCCCGCATCATCGCAGCCCCGTGCTGGCTCTCACCATAAAGCCGAGCGGAGGGCCTGGTGGGAAAACTACCACACACATGAGACGTGTCCTCCGTGCTAGGGTGCTGTGCCAGCCGGAGTGGGAAAAGGATGTGCTGGTAGTAGGAGTTGAAGGCTGCACAATCATTCTAGTTATCAACTCGGCAATACGGGTCATTATTTTAAATGAGCATCCCTTTGTCCGAACATTCCCATTGCTAAAAAAATATATCCTATAAATATAGGGACACAAATCTAATGAGGATATTTGTTGCGGTGATGGTTGAAATGGCATAAATTTAAGAACTGTTACATTCATACTGTGGAGTTCCATGCAATTGTTACAAAGGATGCAACAGATCTAAATGTTCTGAAAAGATGTTCAATAAGTCATTAACTCAAAATCCAAGGCATTGCCCTACCCAGTTTGGCTCAGTTGATAGAGTACTGACCCGTGGACTGAAGGGTCTTGGGTTCGATTCTGGTCAGGGACACATACCTCAGTTGCAGGCTCGATCCCTGTACCGGAAGCAACCAATTGATGTGTTTCTCTCACATCGATGTTTCTCTCTCTTTTTCTCTCCCCCCTCCACCCTCTCTAAAAATCAATGGAAAAAAATATCCTCAAGTGATGATTAACAACAACAAAAATCCAAGGCATTGAAGAGTGATGTTTGGTATTAGCCATCTTTGTGAACAAAAAAGAGATACATATACTAGTATTTGTATATGTATAAAAATTACTGAAAGGATACACAAAAAATATTAACAGAGATTATAATAGTGGATGGCATAGAAGAAAAGAATGGATACAAGAATTTTATTTATTATTTTCTTGTTAATCCTCATCCAAGGATATTTTTTCATTGATTTTTTTTTTTTTAGAGTGGAAGGTAGGCAAAGAGAGAGAAACATCACTGTGAGAGAGACACATGATTAGCTGCCTCCCACATGCATCCCAACCAGACTATGACTGAACCTGCAACCTAGGTATGTGCCCTTGATGTGCCCTTGACCAGGAATTGAACCTGAGGGAGATCCTTCAGTCCTCGGGCCAATGCTCTATCCACTCAGCCAAACCAGCCAGGGTGAGAATTTTATTTTTAACTTCATACACTTCTGCAGTGTTCAAATTATTTCACCATGGAATAGATTACTTTTATGATTTCTACAAGTGTCTTCCATTGCCTTACCACCTTCTTGTTGTTTCTATTTCGATTTAGTCAACTAGATTTTCTCAGCACTGAGGTTATTATTCCGTATTAATTCTCACTCAAACTCGAACACATCTTGTAAACTTATTCTGCCCAAATGACTTTTGACTTTACCGTAAATATGACCTTCCCAAGGTCTTGAGCTTATTATTAACCCATGAAACCATCAGTACATGGAACCCACCCCCCGAAATCCAGGTATTGGATTACAAAAAGTATCTTTTGGGGGTGGGGGGTGGCTGACTCCATTGCATTGTCTGAAACCTCAGTAAACATTAGCAAGGCCCCATCATCCTGTGCCGGAGGTCAAAGACTCTGCACAGGAGTCACCGAGGAGCTTAACTGGGGCAGCCCTGGTTCTGCCCTCAGGACCGCGAGCGTTCCAATCAAGTGCGCGCTGCAGCGCCATTAGCCCCGGATCGCTGCCACCGTGGACCCCAGCGGCTCTGGCCTATCGTGTCAATGTGTGTTTGGGGAGTCTTTAAGGCGCGGGTCGTTGGCGAGGTCTGCCGTAAAGCCCTGCAGGAGCGGTGGCCGTGGGGGCAGGCAGTGCACACCCGCCCCCCACCCCCTGCCCGGGCCATTAGCAGCGCCACGTGTCGGTGCACGCCCCGAGCTCTTACCCTGCACGCAGCCTGCGCGTGTGCCCGGGATCCCCTGCCCCTTACCACTCGCTGTCACAGTGCGTACTCAGTGCTCACTCTTCTCCCCAGCGTGGCGGCGAGCTGAGTGTGCGACCAACAGCCCTGACAGGCACCAGGCCCTCCTAAAGGCCCGACTTCCCTCCCGGCGTGGTCTGCGGAGGCATTTTTGTCCATCCTCACCCACGGGTATTTTTCCATTGATTTTTTTTTTAGAGTGAGTGGAAGGTAGGCAGAGAGAAACATCACTGTGAGAGACACGTCATTAGCTGCCTCCCACGTGCAGACCAGACTGTGACTACATCTGCAACCTAGGGGTGTGCCCTTGATGTGCCCTTGACCAGGAATTGAATAGGACTAGGACTTGTCCCCTACACCCCCCAACCCGGCTGTGGCCCCAGCGCAGGTCTTCCTCAGTCAACGGCAGGGAAGGCCCAGCCAGTGCTGCTCCCGAGGTTGTGGGTGGAATCCCAGTCATTCCCACTTCTCTCCCGGGGAGTCTGAGGTTTAACACCCAGGAACCTCCCTCTCTCCGGGCCTGTCCCCAAGCGCCCTCAGGGCAAGGCCAGAGGCTTGGAGAAAGTTCCTGCCTCCCCAGCCGCCAGACCAGCGGGTCTCAGAGAACTAACGTGGAGCCAACCCTGCCAACTTACATATTCTGTGTGGCCTCGTCTTTATATATATATATATATATATATATATATATATATATATATATATATATATAATGTATTTTATTGATTTTTTACAGAGTGGAAGGGAGAGGGATAGAGAGTTAGATGAGAAAGAGAAACATCGATCAGCTGCCCCCTGCACGCCCCCCACTGGGCATGCGCCCGCAACCAAGATACAAGCCCTTGACCGGAATCAAACCTGGGACCTTTCAGGCCGCAGGCCCACGCTCTACCCACTGAGCCACACCGGTTTCGGCTGGCCTCATCTTTTAAAGGGGAACAGAATCACGTTTTGTGGGTGTTAATAACATGCTTCCCTTTCCCCATACGTGCACAGTATGACCGCTTCATCGCCCACCGCCGTTTGTATGTAACAGATGAGACAGCTCACACCACCTCTCGCATGGAGTCTTGGCAACACGGCCTGCACCTGACACTTGGCCTCTGAGGGAGGGGGGCCACACTGCAGGCGAGCAAGATGCTGAGGCCAGCACAGCGGGAGGCCCCGAAAGTGAGTCCCCGAAGCCTGGGCCCTGTCGTCCTCCTCCACCTGCTACAGCCTTTCCTTAGTGCCCCGAGAGCGCAGACTGTTTGGGGTTTTGTCCTCAGAAGAGGGGACCGCAGATGGGCCTTCGGGGAGGAGAAAACGTCTCAGGTCACAGAGCTGGCGCCGGGAGATGGGCGTCAAGGGGGGCCAGGGGGCTGCGGGGCAGGGGAAGAGGGGAACGGGCAGCGCGAGGGCCCCACTCTCCACGGGTGTGCCGTCTCGGGGGGCGGGTGACGGGCAGGCAGCCTGGGGAGGGCTGCTGAGGGGTCTGGGCTGAGTCTTTCCCGTGGGCACCGAGCGGAGGGGTGCGAGGAGAGGGAAGCAGACAGGGAAAGGGGGGAAAGGGAAGAGAGCGGCCGAGGGTGCGGGTGCGGGTGCGGGAGCAGGAGCGGGGGCGGGGCGGGGTGCCCAGGTGGACAAAGCGCCCTTGGCCTCCAGGAGGAAACGGGACGCCATGCTCTTGTGGGGATTCGAGGAGGCGCGGGGGAAGGGGAGCGGGGAGGGTCGGGCTCGCCACCCTCGGGCTCGGACAGCGGCATTGTCTCCTCGTAAAAACGACGCCAGCAAATGCCCGCCTGTCCCGCCGCCCAGCGCTGGACGGACCCCGCTGGCCGCCCTGGCGCTGCGGGACCCCGTGCACCCCAGTTTGGAAAAAGGAGGTGCAGAGGGAGGGGGTGAGAACGCAGGTCTGCTGACCTTTGCGCTGACCCTGGAGCCAGTGCCCGGGCCCCTCGCCGGCACCTGAGAGCCAGGAGCCAGAGGAGGACTCACCACCCCGAACCCTGACCGTCCCCGACCACCAGGCCACGGAGACCCATTGGTTTGGCTGAAAGCAGCGTCCCGCGCTCCACTTCCCCACTGGCAGAGGAGGCGGTTGCGCTGCCCGCTCCCAGGCCCTGGGCCCAGCGGCCGCCCACAGAGCCCGGACCCCGACCCCACCGAGTGGCCCTGGGAACAGAGGCAAGTCCTGGGGGAGGGACAGCAGTCCTTCCAGGGCCTCTCTGCTCCCCCGTGGGACAGAGGGGCAGGCGCTCCCCTCTCCTGCCTGTGACAGCCGGGCTGAGCGCCTCGAGGGCAGGGGCCGGGTGGCTTTTATTCACAACATCAGCGGCAGCAGCAAGAACAGAGCTTCTACCGAGGCTCCTCACGCACAAAGCCTGTGCCACGGCTTCACCCGCTGCCGTCCTGGGGCCGCAGGTGCAGGGCGGCCCTGCCAGGGCTCCGGGCAGCCGGGCTGGGCAGGACAGGAGCGGGCCTGCCTCCCTCCAGAGCCCTTGCTCTCCGCCGCTCTGCAACCTCCTCTTCCGGCCTCTCTGCAGCCAACACCGGGGACTCACACCCTCTTCCTTCTCCCCCTCCCACACTAAGCCTCTCCTTCCTCGCCCTCTGGCCCCAGGGTAAATGCTGAGGCGTCTAAGTCCTTTGCATCAGCCCCTTCTTTTGTGCAGGGCTGGGTTCCAACAGAGCATGTCACCCTGCTGGCCAACCCGGGGAAGGGGACATCTGCTGGGCGCTCTGGGAAAGTGCTTCCTTGCTTTAAAAAAAATAAAAATAGCCCAAACAGGTTTGGCTCAGTGGATAGAGCTTAGGTCTGCGGACTGAAAGGTCCCGGGTTCGATTCTGGTCAAGGGCATGGACCTCGGTTGCAGGCACATCCCCAGTAGGACGCGTGCAGGAGGGAGCTGCTCCATGTCTCTCTCTCATCAATGTTTGTAGCTCTCTATCCCTCTCCCTCCCTCTCTGTGAAAAAACAATAAAAAATTAAAATAAAATAAAATAAGACCCAGATCACACGCCCACTCCTGCGGGATAGGGTGGACTGTGTGTGGCTGGACAGTGTCCACCACCTGGGGCCAGGGAGGACCAGCCAGCAGGGCTGGGCCGTGGGCAGCGGGAATGGCACCCGGTATTCTGAAAATAATGCACATGGCCAAACAGCAGAGGATTTAGATACTTTCATGAAAAAAAAGTAAAAGGAGTGATAAATATCAGCAGAATGAATCCCCCTCACTCCCAATTCAAGACAGAGCTGTTCTGTTAGATGTGATCAAATAAAGCTGTTTACACCTCGTGTTTCTGCTAAGAGAGCTTAGATGTAACAGAAGACGAGTCTCTGCTTGCTTACTCAAGGAAAACGTGGTAGCTCGTGAAGTCTCAAGGTAGCAGGTGCTGAGGCTGCTTAATTCATGGCTCCATAACGTGTAATGTTGTCCAGGACCCAGGTTCTCCTCATCTTTCCGTCCTCGGCTGGTTGACCTCGTCCTTAGTTAGTTCTCAAGGTCTTGCCATTGTTCCTGGCATCCCTTGAAGACATGGAAAGTCCAGCCATAAAAAAAGTGGGACCCTTCTCACCTTAAATTTGTTCTTAAGAGTGGGGAAGTTATACCAAAAGACCCACTCAAAGAACTTTTCTCCTATTCCATTGGCCAGAACTAGATCGAATGCCTATCTCTACATTTTTACTGGCAAGGGAGATGAGATGATGATATAATTAAGACAGGATTTAAGTGGGAGGGAAGATGGGAGAGAAAACAGCAAGACTACAGCTGAGTTTCAGCCAGCCTCCCGGTCATCGGTTTCTGCATACAAACCAATCCAAAAGGAGCTAGATTTAAAAAAAAATAATTTATTTTCCTCAAGAATCTGGACTTGAGGGGAAAACGAGTGATCTCCAAGGAAGAAGGGAACTAATTTCTCTGCAACATAAGATGGTTTACCATTTGGAAGTCAAAATGCCACATTTAGATTATTCTTGTATTGGTTCTCTCTACAAAATACATGTTTTTAAAAATGACATATATGGCTTTACTCAATAGCAAATTGATTGTATAAATTCAACTGGCAATCTTCTTACTGGACGGTAAAATGTTTGCTCTTCTTTCCTAACTGACTAGCCATAGAATGAGTTCCTTTAACAGTAGTAATGCTTGACTGAATTCAGTTATTTGGGGCCTAAATTCTTTAGTTTGTAGAAATCTGGGAATTGAGGTCAGGAGAATAGCAAATCATCCCTTTGATTTACCAAATAATCTGGTAGCTAGATCATTCACCATCAGCATATCATCCTCTTTGAAAACCTGTACATCACAGAAGCTTTTTCGGATAAAATGATTAGATAACCGTTCCCCTCTTTGAATCAAGGCAGGTAGGGAAATTGCAACATGCACTCTATGTTTTGTAATGTCACTTCCTTATCCTAAGTAGGGCTTCTAGTTCTTTTAACTTCTATATATGTGAGGCGGAAAGTTCTTAAGAGGTGGCTATCCTTAGATTCATATCATTTACTAACACGGACTTCCTCTTGTGATTATATGTCCTATCTTCTAATAAATGTATAACTGCCTCTGTAACTATCCTCGTCAGATAATGAATGTTCGTATAATAATACTACCTCTCTCCCCACCTTTTTTCAAGAAGTTCATGGACTTGGTTGCACAAAATCGGATGTATTTCAATACCATCTTTGTGAATCGTAGATCATTAAAGCCAGAATTGCAGCCCTCTAATTTGATAAGGGAAGAAACGGAGGCCCTTGAGTTTAGAGAACTTTCTGGAAGTTTCCAAGCTAGTTCGTGGTAATGTGGGATCTCCTTATCTTGGTTTCTGGTTGATTGCCCTGTATGCCACACAATGCTATTAATGATTAACACTGAGGACGGAACTCAATCTAACCAGCTTATCAGTCAGATTCCTTACTGCGAAGGTGGTGGCACCGCTCAGCTGAGTCCCTGCAGAGGCAGGTTTCATACTATCTACATCAGAGTTTCTCAACCTGTGGGTTGAGACCCCTTTGGGGGTCAAATGACCCTTTCACAGGGGTCGCCTAAGACCATCGGAAAATGCAGATATTTACATCACGATGCATAACAGTAGCAAAATTTCATGGTTGGGGGTCACCACCACATGAGGAACTGTATGCAAGGGTCACGGCCTTCGGAAGGTTGAGAACCACTGATCTATATCCTCAGGGGCGAGAGTGTGTCCTCTAAGCTCCAGCCACCATATCCAGAGATCGCACTTGCAGTACCAACCTCAAGCCCCACTCACAGGTATGTTCTCCTCAAATCCACTTCATGACACTTCCCAGCAGCCCAGGGTGCAGCAATGTGGTTGACAAAGAGCTTCCCTCTTGCCCTGACCAGTTTGGCTCAGTGGATAGAGCGTCGGCCTGCGGACTGAAGGGTCCCAGGTCCGATTCCGGTCAAGGGCATGTACCTTGGTTGCGGACACATACCCAATAGGAGATGTGCAGGAGGCAACTGATCGATGTTTCTCTCTCATCGATGTTTCTAGCTCTCTATCCCTCTCCCCTCCTCTCTGTAAAAAAATATCAATCAGCCAAAACCGCTTTGGCTCAGTGGATAGAGCATTGGCCTGTGGACTGAAAGGTCCCGGGTTTGATTCCGGTCAAGGGCATGCATCCTGGTTGCGGGCACATCCCCAGTAGGGGCGTGCAGGAGGCAGCTGATCGATATCTCTTTCTTATCGATGTTTCTAACTCTCTATCCCTCTCCCTTCCTCTCTGTCGAAAATCAATAAAATATATTTTTAAAAAACAATAAAAATGAAAAATAAAAAAGAACTGTTTAGGTTTAGAACCCCTGGGACTTACATATTTCTAACATGGAATTACTCCATTTGCAGCATTCACTCCAAGCCACCACTTACTGTTCCAATCAGACATTTCTATACGGGACAAAGGAAAATGTGCTCCAATTCACTAATATTTTTAAACAGCTAAAGCACGACTAAGAAAACGAAGCCTAATGTCCCCTCTTCATCCCCTCTTCTTCTCTTCTTCTTCCTCCTCTTCCTCCTCTTCTCTGGCCAACAATCACTATAATCCACGCTAATGAGGTAGACTGTGTTAAGAATTTTCTCCCCTTACTATTTCTCATTATTAATAAATTTTACACTGACAACTATAAAGTGAACACTTTGGATTTATGCACCTAACCTAATTACATATGCTGCATGTACGCATTTCATTATTTACTTGACAGATTCATTCCTTGATATCATAAATAATTAAACAAGAATCAAATATTAACAATCAGATACATGTTAATTCTCCTCAAATCTGTAGAAACAAACTATATTTTTATCTTCAGTTCAATAAGCACTGATTAAAATTTCTTCATTAGGCAAATCTCCTAAGCGAAAGTTCTTGGTCTACTTTTCTTACTTTCACTGAAAATTAAAATCTGGAACAAATTACTCCCAGATTACTGCATAGTGGGGAGAGAGGGGATGAACATAACGTAACATTCTTTCCCACAAGCCATTGGCTTCGTAATCTTTCTCAGGCACTGCTGTATCTTATATGTGCGGCATTAATCTAGGTGTCCGTTAGGAATTTTCAAACATGGCTTTGAGTAGACGCTAGGAGCCAGCGCCATATTGGTTGTTAGTGGTGTATTTCCACAGCCTCTTGTCTCCTGGGTTGATGGCTTCAACCAAACAATCATTCAATACCTCACAGAATCATTTCTAGGCATTCTGGGTCGTGCTAGAATTAGATTGACTGGGGCTGAAAATGGACCCTGAGGTCAAGGTGTAGCTGTTCTTTTTTTTTCTGCTTTAATGAGCTTAAATTTTTTTTTATTCATGTATATCAACATCTTCATTGATCAAACCATTCCCACATTGTATCAAATTTGCTTTGGGAGAGCATACCATACAATTTCATCATTTAAAAAATATGAAAGATTCATAGAGAGCCACATTATTCACGATGCAAGATGAATGCCAGGCTGACAGGTTTTTGTAAAGACCTGACTCTTTTTTTTTTTTCTAAGTGCATAGCCCATATCTCTGTGAGATGGACCTCTGATGTTGCATATTGATCACTCCCTTCTCTTCTCTTCTAATGCTGAAGAGAGAATATCATGGGATGATTGTCAGGGTTAGTGTGTCTCTGACCTACACATGTACCATTAATAATGTATGAGCTGACTGGAAGGAGAGCTCCAAGAGACCAGCTGCGGGCCACGGTCGCTGCCGGGAATGACATGGCCTCCGGCCTGACAGCGGGTGCGGCCAGACTTTGAGGTTCTGCCGTTCAGATCACCGAGGGACACACCGGCTCCAAGCGGCAGAGCCGACCGAGTGGAAGGGAGCCAGCCTCTTTGTGTCTTCAACTAGCCGCACTTACCTCTTTTTAAAATAGATATATGCTTACTGAGTTCAGAGAGGAAGGGAGAGGAGAGGGAGAGAGAAACACCAATGATGAGAGAAAATCATTGATCGGCCGCCTCCTGCCACACCCCACCTTGGAAGTGGAGCCCACAACCCGGGCACGTGCCCCGACCAGGAATCCATCCGTGACCTCCTGGTTCAGAGGTCAACACTCAACCACGGAGCCACACCAGCTGAGCTGTTTACCTCTTTTGACCCTATCCTTTCCATGACATGAGATTTCCTTTTTAAATTATTTAATCATGTTGTCAAGGGAACTCGTATTGTCTATAAACATCAGAGAATCTAAATTCAAAAAATAGGGAGCAAACGATCAGGTCTTTCTTCTTATTTCCCCCATTCTTTCGTACCCAGAGGTTGTCCGGTGTGTCTCCTTCCAGAATGTTCTATGCTTACACAAAGACAGAGGAGGTGGGGAGAGAGAGTTCCCTCTATCCTCAATCACAGTATAGCACTCTATATACTGTGCAGCAAGTTGCTTTTTTTTTTCCGCTCAACAATATGTCAAAGACATTCCCCATATCAGCACATACATTCGTAGCTCACTTTTCAGAAAACAATATAGTCATCCATTTTATAGAGAGCTACCACGGCTCATTTATCCATTCCATCATTAATGATGGTTACGGCGTGTCAGGTTTTTCACAACTAAAAAAACAACGCCACACACACCGGGCGTATATGCTGTGTACCTGCTCATCTCTTTCACTAAGACACACTTCACCAAGGTACGTAGTCCTAGAGAGAGAACTGCAAGGTCAGTGACTGATTTCTGACAACTCCTTAATCCATTAATTAGGCAAGAATCGATAAATATTAAGGACTTAAACAGCATAATATTTCATGAACAGACCTGCTCAGAACATGGAAGTGCATTTTTAAAGCATATTGTTATAACCTGAATGCTATCGAGTAACCTAGGAAAAGGTGATGACAGTTTTACTTAACGTTCACTCCCTGTGTGCGTAGCTTCACGCAAAAGCAAACTGACATCTGAGTTGCTTCTAATGGTTTACTCTCTGTCATCAAGCCACGCGTCTGGATGTATTATTCTTAACATCAATGTCCACGGCAGCCAGTCTTCACTGTGACAGTGCCACAAACAACCACCCCTCCGCAGTGGGTTTATAGAGACTGACGACTGTTAAACCGCTTCATGCATGTTGCCGAAACCAGTTTGGCTCAGTGGATGGAGCGTCTGCCTGCAGACTGAAAGGTCCCAGGTTCGATTACGGTCAAGGGTATGTATCCTGGTTGCGGGCACATCCCCAGTAGGTGGCATGCAGGAGGCAGCTGATTGATGTCTCTCTCTCTCATCTATGTTTCTAATTCTCTATCCCTCTTCCTTCCTCTCTGTAAAAAAATCAACAAAAATATATTTTTAAATATATATTTTATTATATATTTTTAATATATATTTTATTGATTTTTTACAGAGAGGAAGGGAGAAGGATAGAAAGTCAGAAACATCGATGAGAGAGAGACATCGATCTGCCGCCTCCTGCAGGCCCCACTCTGGAGATGTGCCCGCAACCAGGATACATGCCCTTGACTGGAATCAAACCTGGGACCTTTCAGTCCACAGGCCGACGCTCTATCCACTGAGCCAAACCTGTCTCAGCAATAAAAATATATTATAAAATAAAATA
Organism: Lasiurus borealis; assembly: GCA_004026805.1. NCBI lineage: Eukaryota > Metazoa > Chordata > Mammalia > Chiroptera > Vespertilionidae > Lasiurus > Lasiurus borealis. The sequence continues at coordinate 48,057 of PVJN01003129.1, read as the reverse complement.
AAATAAAAAACTGGGTGCGTTTCTTTGAAACCATCGCAAGCACGTACACTTGTAAAACGCTCTGCTTTTCAGCTGCGTGGCTGGAAGCCTGGAAGCCTAATGGTCAGCGCTGTCTGTCAGGTCCCATCACGTGGACGGAGAGACGCTCTCAGAACACACGCCTCGCCTCGGATGACAGGCTGGGATTTGCAGACACGGGAGGATCGATCATCGCCCGGAGAGTTCCTTCAGCAGGAAGATCACGGGAAACTCTGTTCGGCCGGATGACTTGCTAGTCAAGAGTAGCCGGGACGGACGTGCAAAACTGGGAACTAGTTAATGGTTTGTAACAAGTCAGAAATGAAGACGTTGCCCAGCGAGTGACAGGCGCGGCGCGGGCTGCGGGAGAGAGGAGAGCGCGGCCTGTCAGGATCAGAGAGGCCGCGGTGACAGGCAGACAATAAGACGGGATGACACGGGGGGCTCATTCTGGAGGGGTTTCAACAGCTTTCTCCTCCGGGGAGTCTCCCTGTGCGTCCTCTGCAGGAAGCCTTCCCCTGTGGTTGGCAGCAGAGCCTTTGGAGGACTTATTAAAATTCTCCTCCTTGCCAGAGCCGGTGTGGCTGAGTGGATAGAGCATTGGTCTGCGGACTGAAAGGTCCAGGTTCTATTCCGGTCAAGGGCATGTATCTTGCTTGCGGGCACATCTCCAGTAGGGGGCGTGCAGGAGGTGGCTGATCGATGTTTCTCTCATCGATGTTTCTAGCTCTCTATCCCTCTCCTTTCCTCTGTAAAAAATCAATTAAAAAATTATTTTTTTAAATTCTCCTCCTTCTGTGTCATAAGTGTGCCGGAGGAGGCAGATGGTGGTACACGGACGGGGAATCCGTCACCGGTTAAGGGGAGAGGGGGACCACAGGCAGGCCAGTGAGCTGGCCCCGGGGCTGACATGTCCCAGGGACACCACACAACAGGCGCCTGAGAGAGGAAGCAGGTCAAGGGGAAGTCAGGCCAGTCCCACCCATAGGCCTGCAGCATGCGTCCAAGCCCAGCACTACGCGCAGCTGGGTGGAGCTCAGTGGTTGAGCTTCGACCCAGAAACCAAGAGGTCACCGGTTCGGTTCCCTGTCAGGGCCTATGCCCAGGCTGCGAGCTCCATCCCCAGTGGGGAGCGTGCAGGAGGCAGCCAATCAGTGATTCTCTCTCATCATGGATGTTTCTATTTCTCTCTCCCTCTACCTCCGTCCCTCTCTGAAATCAATAAAAATATATTTTGAAAAACACACAGCAATGTGGTGCGTAATGATTATTTCATTTTCAGGTCGGTAGCCATGATACCTGCAAGGAACTCCCCACACTAGCTTAACCGTCCGCAGGGTGCAGCCCAGCAGCTCCACTGGGATGGCACTGTTTTCATTTTTGAGAGAAATGTTCTGTCACTCGCTCTCTGCCCCAAAACTGCAGCCATCACAGGACACCTCTGCCTACCTCATTATGGGCTCCAAGGCTATGCCACGAAAGGATTGATAAAATGCCAAGAACCGCCGAAACCGGTTTGGCTCAGTGGATAGACCTGAAGGATCCCAGGTTCCATTCCAGTCAAGGGCATGTACCTTGGTTGCAAGCACATCCCCAGTAGGGGGCGTGCAGGAAGCAGCTGATCTATGTTTCTCTCTCACTGATGTTTCTAACTCTATCCCTCTCCCTTCCTCTCTGTAAAAAATCAATAAAATATTTTTTTAAAAAAAGCCAAGAACCCAGCAATTGCCCAGAGTTCCTTAATATCAGTAGTTTCAAAAAAAGAAAAAAATGAAGCCACTGTATGTAAAATAAGGCTATCACTGTTTTTACTTAATGCTGTTCTAACGTAAGGTTATTTCACATTGTCTATTTAAAGTGTTAGGATACCTCTAAACTAATTTCCCATAGACTAATAGCTGTTAGAACAGTCTTCTAAACCATTTCTCTCTGCTTTGTTCTATTCCCACTGTATTTTAGGCGGCATGACAGAATAAACATTTCATAACCTTTTTTTTTCCTTACTAATGTCATTGCAGCCAGTGGGCGGTCTGAATTTTCCACCCTGCGCTTCCACATCTAGAATGATCTCTGACATAGATTAGCCGTCCCTTAGTGAGTGAGGAAAGACAAAATCTTAGCCTCTTCAAGCCAGTCTCCTCTGACAGCAGGCGCATATTTACATGAAATAAAAGGCAAATATTTGTTCTTTTCATACAAGCTGTCAACACAAAGTCAGGTTGTTTAGAGACCTGTTCAGACAGACAGAATTGGCATTGGCTTTGTGACAGATGATAAGAGATCAACAAGAGGTAAAAATCAAAGGTTATTTAAAAGGATGTAAAGAGCCCACTCGGCGTGGCTCAGTTGGTGGAGCGTTGACCCATGCACCAAGAGGTCACAGATTTGAGTCCCAAGTTGGGGGTTTGACCCCCGGTAGGGGACATGCAGGAGGCAGGGAATCAATGTTTCTTTCTCACGGATGTTTCCCTCTCCCTCTCCCTTCTCTCTCTCTAAAAAAAATAATAATAATCAATCAATCAAAACATTTTTTTTTAATTTACAGTGGTACCTCGAGATACGAGTTTAATTCGTTCTGTAACCTTGAGGCGTGGGAAACTATGAGACGCTCGAGTCACGGTAAACTGGTGGGTCGTGTGCAGCCGGCCGATCCGCGCGATTATTCCTATCTCAAATGTTGCTCGTATTTCAAAGCAAAAATCGCTCGCTCAACGGCTCATATCTCAAAAATCTCGTATGTTAGGGCACTTGTACTTTAAAAAAAGGAAGTAAATAGCAGACATGCATTTTGGGGACCCACGGTGCATTAGGATGCCATTGCTTACTCATTTGAGTGTTGGGTTAAGAAACCATGGGCTTAACTTTAGTCACTAGCTTACCAGGGTGTTAACACTTGGTCCGTGGCAGGTATGGGAAGAAGAAAATGTTGTCTGCCACCCTAAAAAGTTTCCAGGTAAAGTTGATTTCCAGCTCTTTTCTGCAGGGAACTTTCTAATATTCTGGCGTCAGGGGAGCTGAGCATGACTGACAGTCACGGTCCCCTAATCAGGGGCCACTGAGCCACCCCCTCCTCCCGGTTACCCAACCAACTGGCACTTGTGCTTTAAGAAGCTGGTGGCTCCTGAGTTTGCAGGAGCAGGGACGCTTCAGGGGCAGGATCCCTATCCTCCTGCCTGTAGGATTTGCACTTTTGTGGCTCTTCCCCCTCCCCCCCCCCAATCCTGGGGGCACATTTCACCTGCCTTAGACCCCCTCTGTCGGGAAGTATGGACTGAACGTGTCCCGCCTCCTGCGGCAGGCGCCCCATCTGCTGAACACACGTTTTAATAAGTAAACTCTATTTCCAGGCAAACACCTACTGGTATTAACAAGAAAAGAGCATCTCTACACGATTCTCTGAAAAGAAATCCTGTCAGTGCCACTCACGCTACCTTCAAAGACAAGTCCCTGTAATTGCTTTCTCCTCTTCATTTCCTTGTGCGGATAAAGCAACAAGATCAAGAGAAGCCATCCATTTTCCCCCAGATACCTTCCGAACTGCGCGCGGGCTTTGCAGGCCGGGGCTGGGAGAATTTCATTATCGGCGTTTGTATTAGTAATTCACTGCACACAGAGAGCCGGGGGCAGGGGAGGAGGGCAGGCGCGGGAAGCAAACATCAGGCAGACAATGGTATATATGCAAATGCTTGCAAATTTCCGCCGGCGTCTCCCTATCTATACCCGAGCAACATGGAAGCCTATTCATCCCTCAGCTCCTCCGCTGCCAGGGATGGTTGCGGGTTTTGAAGGGAAATATTCTGAAAATGTTGAACCTTCAGCCACCGAGACTCAATCTAACTTAAAAAACCTGCTACGGATGCATAAATATAATCAGTGATTTTTCTAAGAAGACATGAGCCATGCAACCTCCTGGCTACAGAGGGTGGAAAACAAGATGCCCTGGGAAGGGGAGGGGGAGAGGAGGGGAGGGAGGGGGAAAGGAGAAGGAGGAGGTGGGGGGAGGGAATGGTTACAAGCAGCTCTGGGGCCCAATTGTCAGCGGCCTGAGATGTCACCGCTTGGTTTCAGGGTTGTGCGTTCACATAAATAGCCTGAGCAGGAAGGGGCATGGGAAACCGGAAACAGCAGGATGAAGAAAAGACCTCAGATTCAAATTCATAAATACAGAGTGCCCGCTGTCAAGTGAATAAGCGTAGAGTTTGAAAAGAGCAGCAAGAATCATCATGCATTTTGTTTTGTCTTGAAATCAATTTTCCCAAATAATAATGCTTATGGAAATTTTCATGACTTCCTTTATTCTTATATATTGACTCTCTAAATTTATACTACTCCCTATACATCAGTAAGAATGGCAATAATTCACCAACATCTATCCCTTTCTCATACAGTAATTCAGTTTATCCCCCAAAATAGGCTCTGAGGTAGAGTCAGTATTACACCCATTTTATAGGTAAAAAAACAAAAACTCAGGAGAGAAACCAAGATGGCGGAATCGGTAAACACCTAAACTGCTGCCTCGCACAACAATTTCAAAACTACAACCAAAAGGCAAAACGGACATCATCCAGAACCACAGAAAGGCTGGCTGAGTGGAAATTCTACAACTAGAAAGAAAGAGAAAATCACACGGACTCAGAGGAGCTGCAAAAGACTGAGGTACAGAGACATGTGCACAGAGAAGACTGGTGCCTGAGTGTGTGGATGGCTTTCTCAAGCAGGAGAAAGACAAAAGCTCCTGACTGTGCTGAGCTCCAGTTCCGGGCAAGACTCTGGGAACCCAGACTCATTCTGGGAGAAACTGGACTGTCTGGCAACAGGCAAAACTTGAGGGCAGCTTTCTCTCAAAGGTGCTTTCAGCAATTACCGAGGGACACTGAGATCCAGAGGCCCCACAGGACAGGGCTGACAGGAAGCCAAGGCCGTCTGCTCCACCCTGAGACTCTGCCCCATCCAAGCTGAGCACAGAGGCTTTTGTAATTTTGCAAGTCTTGTCTCATAAGGGTATCTCCAGCACAGAGGTTCTCCCAGAGTAGACACATCTGATCCTCACAGCCAATTGGTCTGGAGGTCAAT
>PVJN01003129.1:0-42866 GCA_004026805.1 Lasiurus borealis | reverse complement strand
GAAACAGATCACAAATGAAAGAAATGGAGGAAAGCAAATGACTGAATATAGAGTTCAAAACCACGGTTATAAAGTTTTTCAAGAATTTCCTAGAAAAAAATGGATAAATTTAGTGAGACCCTCAAGAATATGAAAAAAAAAACAACTAGAAATTAAACATACACTGACTGAAATAAAAAATATTATACAGAAATCTAACAGCAGATTAGAGGATTGCAAGAATCAAGTCAAAGATTTGAAATACAAAGAAGCAAAAAACTCAACCGGAAAAGCAAAAAGAAAAGAGAATCCAAAAATTTGAAGATAGTATAAAAAATTCAATAAAATATATTTTTAAAAAAGGCTGTGTCTAGGGGAATTATGAAGGATTTAGAAACAGGCCTGTGTTCCATTCCAGCTCTCCCATTAATTAACAGTAGGCTCCTGTATACCAGGGGGGAGACTGTCACCCATCTCCTGTTAATGTCATAAGGATTAAAGGCACCACACCAGTTAAGTGAGCCAGTGGGTGAATCAATGAATAAATAAAAGGAGGTGTTTACTGCAGGGCGTGACATGGGAGGTCCTAACAGATTTAAAGGAGGTCACCAAGGCCCTCTCTCTTCTCTCTCATGCTCCAGTTCTGTCTTGTATCCTGTCCCAGCCACCCTAGTGATAAACAGCTGCACAAAAGTCATTGGTTCTAATAAAGTCATGTGCCCACTCCAAACCAATCACCTGGGCCAGGAAAATGCCATTGCTCTGATTGGCTGGGTTTGGGTGATAGCCCCAGCTGGGCACACAGAGTGGATCAGCTTCACAGAGAATGAGGAGGACTGGCCTCTGAGGAAAATCAAGTGATCTGCAGGATGAGAACGGACCACGGGCAGATAAAGCAATGGATGCCCACTCCCCTCCACCATGGCACCTGATTCATTGTCTTGTATCCCGGATAGCTGTTTTCACGTGTATCTGCCCCTCAGCTTGAGAACCACCCACAGATAGAGGACTCTATGTTTGTTATCACTGTACCCCCTGCAGAACACAGAATTATCCTCTGCGTTCAGTACATGCTCAGCAAATGTTTCTTCACATAAATTCATTTAATAAATTAGTTTAAATGAGTCCTTCTTGTGCTCATTTTTAAATATATTTTATTGATTTTTTACAGAGAGGAAGGGAGAGAGATAGAGTTAGAAACATTGATGAGAGAGAGACATCGGTCAGCTACTTCTTGCACACCTCCCACTGGGGATGTGCCTGCAGCCAAGGTACTTGCCCTTGACCGAAATCTAACCTGGGACCCTTCAGTCTACAGGCCAATGCTCTATCCACTGAGCCAAACCGGTTTCGGATTGTGCGCATTTTAAGCTCTGTGGTGTTTTGTTCTCTTTTTGTTACATGAAAATATATAGTCTCGAACACATACTTTGCACGCCTCAAAAGACAGAAGGCAACAGCAGAAGTGAGAAACTATCTCCGTGATGTATGCATACATTGACTGTCTTCTAAAACCTTTCTCTCAGCTACTTTTACACAGGGGAGGAAAGGAGCAGAATCCTTGTTGTCATTCTAAGCACTTCGTTTTGCTGCTCTGTTTTGTTCAGCAGATGTTGCATTTGCTGGAAACTCACGTGCCTAAGACTCACTGCAGCCTTTCACAGGCATGATTATGCAGGTGTCACCACTGGATTTCACCACCGTGCAGAAATGTCTTTAATCTTCCCCTGAATGAGTCAATTTCCATTTCTAGGGCTTTTCTCAAGGACCCCTCTCCCGCTTCACATCCTATCATCCCACATTCTCTCCTCCCTCCTGAACACAGCCATCCCATCCTGCTAGAGACTTTGCCCAACCTTGCTTGCAGCTAGACGTGGCCATGTGACTAAGTGATGTAGTGACGTGTGCAACTTCCAGATCATCTTCTTCAAGAGGTCTGAAATCAGACTTAAAACAAGGAGGACCTTCATGGGGGATATCAATGATACATGTTTGACCAGATGAAGATAACTTGAAGCTGAGTGATGGCCACATAGGGATGCATCGTATTCTATTATCCCTACATGTGTATCTGTTTGAAATGTTCTATGGAAAAACAAATTAAATGGTGCTCACCCCTGTTGTGTTCCCTCCTTTCTTCTTGCTGGCTGGAAACAGGAATGACTGGAGCAATCTGGAAAGTACCTTGTAAGGATGGCAGAGCCCGTCCACCAGCCTGGGTCCCTGAGTGACTTCCTGGAGCAGAGCTTGTCCACTTGCCTTCGAGAGTTCCTGAAAGAGAAGTTGATTTCTCACTCCTCTGAAGCTGCCATTGCATGCTGGGGTCTCTGTTACAGTCAGTGTTCTACAGATAATTCCGACTCCTTATTTACTTACAGTCTGTCATAAAGTGGCTCCTTTCTGCTAACAGACAGTGTGATCTTGCCGACTTACCCCCTTCCTTTCTTTGTCTCGGTGCTGGTGTCAGAGCTCAACAAATGTTTATGATGGTTACATTTTGGTTCCTCTAGAGGTCAGACTGGACCACCGGCTACGCAAATAACTGGACCTGGACCGCACCAAGACCACCTTACTGAAAGGCTCTCCGTCAAAAGCCTCACAAAACTGTCCCCTTTGAGTTTGTTTAATATAGTGATGGGTGCCAAAACCAGTTTGGCTCAGTAGATAGAGCATCGGCCTGCGGACTGAAGGGTCCCAGGTTCAATTCCAGTCAAGGGCATGTATCTTGGTTTCGGGCACATCCCCAGTAGGGGATGTGCAGGAGGTGGCTGATCGATGTTTCCTTCTCATCATTGTTTTTAACTCTCTATCCCTTTCCTTTCCTCTCTGTAAAAAAAAAAATCAATAAAACATATTATATATATATATGTGTGTGTGTGTGTGTATATATATATATATATATATATATATATATATATATATATATATAGTGATGGGCAAAACTGATTCAGAAAAGAACCCTAAGAAAGTTGGGAGGTAGGGGTAAAATTAGACTGTTTGGTTTTTAGGAGACTTTAGTAAAGCTTTCAATTATTCTTTAATCACTTTATAAAGTTAGACTGGGCTTTTAGTTTTTATGTTTTGTTTTTAATATATTTTTATTGATTTCAAAGAGGAAGGGAGAGGAAGAGAGAGATGGAAACATCAATGATAAGAGAGAATCATTGAATGGCTGCCTCCTGCACGCCCCATACTGGGGATTAAGTCCGAAACCTGGGCATGTGCCCTTGACCAGAATTAAACTCAGAACCCTTCCATCCGCAGGCTGACGCTTTATCACTGAGCCAAACCAGCTGGGGCTGGGCTGCAGCTTTGTATGGGGTTCTATGACATAGCAGCATTCATCTGGAGAAAATGTTAACCCGTTTACGTAGCCAATTATTTCAACTTCATCATCCACCCTTTTTGAATGTCACTCTACTATATACACACTGCGCTGGGCACGGGGTCTCATCCAAACAAGTTGTCCAAAAGAGATTTCATCAAAATATTTCATTGAATGGTCTCTTGGATCAATGAGAAGAATACTCTTGAGCAAAGATTTCTGGCCGCCATGTAGACCTCATGAATGAACAGTTATATTACCAGTTCAAGGACAAGACATTCATTCTCATGACAACCAAAGTCCCCAAGTTCAAGGATTAATCCCTGGTTGCCTACCACCGTTCTCTTAGCTGTTGTGCTACTTTGCTGGTTGTGCCACAGAAAAGGACTTTAAGAAGGGTCTGCAGACCTTTTGTCTATCTTAGGACAGTAATTCATCATGGACTCTCCAATGTGCTCCCTATTAAACTGGGGGCTGGAGCTGGTGGGGGGAGTCAGAGATGAAATGCAGCCCTGACCCTCTAGGGGCGACTGCCTGCAGAGAGGGACAGACAGACAGGTGACCAACCAGGCAGGGGGATGTGGGCACATGGGTACGTCCTGCTCCAGAAGCACTGGAAGGTCACCTGACTTATGATGGGTGTGGATGGAGTGGCATCATTGATGTTTCTATCTCCCTCTCCCTTCCTCTCTGAAATCAATGAAAATATACACTGAGTGGCCAGATTATTATGACCTCTGAATGCATAATAATAATTTGGCACTCAGTGTATATCCTATATAATAAAAGGCTAATATGCAAATTGCCCCCTCCACCAGGAGTTCGACCACCAGGCAGGCTGGCCAACTGCCCATCTCCCCTCCCCCTGGCCAAGCTGGCAGGACCCCACCCCTGCACAAATTCATGCACCAGGCCTCTAATACACACACACACACACACACACACACACACTGAGTGGCCAGATTATTATGCATTACTCTATTTTAAAGCACTGCACCCCAGCCAGTTTGGCTCAGTGGATAGAGCACTAGCCCTAGACTGAAGGGTCCCGGGTTTGATTCTGATCAAGGGCAACCTCAGTGGCAGGCTCCATCCCAGGCCCAGTTGGAAGTGCATACGGGAGGCAACCAATTGATGTGTCTCTCTCACATCGATGTTTCTCTCTCTGTCTCTCTCCCTCCCTTCCACTCTCTCTAAAAATCAATGGAAAAATATCCTGAGGTGAGGATTAACAACAGTAAGAAAGGCATTGGGAAGTGGGGGGTAGGGGGAGGGGGAGGGAAAGCAAAGGAAACACGCAGTGATTTCATTACCACCTCGCCCCTGCCCTCAGAGAGTCAGTGAAGAAACAAACTCCAGCAGGCGGAGTGGCGCGCAGGCCAGGCCACTCATCTTTTCCGGGGTGAAACAAGTTTAAGCTGAGCACAGCCTCCCTGCCTCTGACAGAACCTGAAGGGGAGTACTTCTCTCTTAGTGATGACCACACTTTCCTCGAACCCTGGACCCAAGACACCTGAGCGTCCCTTAATCATTCTGGGAAGGAATCCAAAGTCTTACAGATTCAAAAGATCAGAGAATTTTTAGATTCTCCTCTTCAAAGCAGCTTAAGAAAACTGCGTACAGTCTCCCCCACACACATCCGTGAGGATTCAGTCTAAGTGAGCATTACCGAGAAGTCCTGCAGAAAATTAACGGTAAACTTCGTTTAATCCAATGTATCTGAAACGTTATTGACCATGAACGCCGCTACTTCCTTTTTATCAGTAACGTTTATGAACACCTTTAAAGACATTCTGCGTTCCAGCTTCTTACTGATGAAGAAGCTGCAGTGCAAGGGGGGGTGGGAGCCACCTTTGGGCTCGGGCTGGGCCCAGAGCCAGAACCAATGCCCCCAGACTTCCTTCCAGTCAACACTCTCTCCAGGAAATCACGCTCTAATATGTCCATCCATAACTCGGATACATAAACAGTACACACAGCGCATGGGCTGATAACCTTGTAATTGTCAACTTAAAAATTGCCCTTTTGAAAAATACAAAGAAACCCCTAGGTGAGAGCTGAGATGGTGTACACAAATTTGAAGTGTGTTTATACACACTATTAATCGCCCTTGTCATGGTTTATACTAGTTATCCAAGCCTTGCCGATACCAATTGTTTATCTTCACAGCCCTCCTTCCCACTGAAATACTAACACTAATATCAACTACTAGCACTCTTTTTTGCTCTCCATGTGAAGGATAACATTCATATACCGGTGCGATTTCTAGTGTTTATCTTCATGCATTTCATTCCGATGGAACCCTAGCTGAAGAGATCACAAGATCATCACCAAAAAAAAAAAATCTTTGTACCAAGTCCTTCATTATTAGAGCAAATCCCATTGTCACTAACTAAAAAAATTAAATAAAAATTCTTTACTTTGGAATTTGATTGGAGTTGAGACAACAAAACTGGGGGGGGGGCGGATTATGGAAATTTCAACCAAAAAGGGGGACATGGAAATTTCCAATCCGGCCCCCCCGCCCCCGCCACAGAGAGTTGGAAATCTTTTTTTTTTTTTTTTTGCAAAGATTTGTGCTGGAACAATATTTGTCATATTAAAATGTGATGCTTGAGTGGAAATGGTTTAGGGGTGATGTACAAGACGGAGAACATATCTCAAGAGCGGCCAGCCCTCCACTTTGAAGAGTACTTACGAGTCATGGCCTATCAGGAAAGGTCAGTGGGGACTTTCTGTCTGAAGAGGGTAACTGTCCAGTCCCGCGCCCTGCATTTGTTACCAGAGCTTCCTTATCAGCAGGAGGAGGCAAACGATACCCTCAAAGTGTTTTAAATAAGCGCAACTTTGCTTATCTGCCTGTATTAATGATCCCCGTGGCAGTTGTTATATTAACCTTATCACGCGGCGCAGCGCGAGGGAGGGCCTATTGTAAAAGGGAGAAAAAGAAAAAGCATTTCATTTCATCTGGGAACCTTTTTTCCAACCGAGCAATTTCCTGATTGCCGAGTGGGGGCAGTGAACGCTAGATTCTGACGAGGTTTATTTTTTAAAAAAAAAAAGAAAGAAAACTCAAAGAAACTAGACATTTCTCAGGGGGGGCGTGATTCACCGAACATCCAATACTGCCAAGAGGACACAGCTTAGAGCGCTGGCATTTGGGGTCCACAGAGAAACTCGAACCAAGGGGCAGGGGATGGTTTCTGAGAAAGCCGGGTTCTCTGAGTCGCTCACTGGTGGCTGCGACATTACCAGAAACGCCACTTGCCCCTCATCAGACTTCTATTTCCTCCCCCATCCAACCTCTATGTTCACCTAGAGGACATTCAAAGGCCCAGTCTTTTCATCCCTTTTAACTCTGCCAACTATGCCAACGCTGACCCCGAAACCCCACCCTTGTCCTCCTCTCCAGGTGCTGGTGACTGGAATGCATGTTTCCAGCGAATGCTTGAGCCCAATACTCCTACCAGCCAAGTGAGCACAAGCCCCTACAAAAGGTAATATGCCTTTTCCTTTTTCCTTTTCTTTCTTTTTTTTTTTCCTTTCCTTTTTTTTTCATTATGCCTTTAATGCAGAGCAGGGCCGCTGATTACAAAGAGGCGGTCGGACCCCAGCAATAGGTCTTCTTCACTCACCCTCACTGTCACGGGCCTTCCAGCTGCTGCAAGAATAAGAGGCTCCATCCATATTTGCCAGCTCTAATATGAAATCTGTCAGAGCCCAAATTAATGAGTTCCAAATTCCTTACATCACGATAACAGGTTAAGACTGGTCAATTAATTACATAAATCCTTCCCGATTCATTGTGCGCTCGCAGCCCAGATTGTGTCTTACATTACTCCCTGACACAAGGCCTTTTGGCTCCTGTTGTTCCACAGAAAGGCCCCGTTTAAGCGGAGGCTGCCTGCCACGGCGAAATGTTAAATGTCACACGTTAAATTTGCACTTTTCTGTAATTGCTTTTGTGGGGGAAAAAAAAAATTTAAATTAAAGCGCAGGGCTCCCAGTACACCACTCTGCAAAGGGCAGAAATTGTACTGAGCGGATCCCGGCGCAGGCAAGTCCCCATCTTTTACCTCTTCTCAGGCTGCACGGTCCCCTCTGCACCTGCTGCCTGACAAGCAGCAGAACCCAGGACGTGCATGTTTGTGAAAATAAACCGTTTCCCTTCCCCGCAGATAAACACACACACACACACACACACAGTGACAGTGGCCAGATTATTATCATCTCTGAAAGCATAATAATCTGGCCACTCAGTGTGTGTGTGTGTGTGTGTGTGTGTGTGTGTGTGTGTATGAGGCCTAGTGCATGAATTCCTGCATGAGTGGGGGTCCAGCCAGCCTGGCCAGGGGGGAGGGGATACAGGCAGTTGGCCGGCCTGCCTGCTGGTCGAACTCCTGGTGGAGGGGACAATTTGCATATGAGCCTTTTATTAGTTATATAGGATATACACTGAGTGGCCAAGATTATGATGCGTTCAGAGGTCATCATAATCCGGCCACTCGGTGTACATTCAGAAGGCTCATTTCTTTACAAAGGCGTTAAAGTGGGAGGCTTTACATAGCCAGCTTCCCTTACAGGAAAAGCATTAGGTGCAAACGCACTGTTGTTCTAACCACGTTTTCAGGAACATGGACTGCTCAGATGTGTGTGTGTGTGTGTGTGTGTGTATGAGGCCTAGTGCATGAATTCCTGCATGAGTGGGGGTCCAGCCAGCCTAGCCAGGGGGAGGGGATACAGGCAGTTGGCTGGCCTGCCTGCTGGTCGAACTCCTGGTGGAGGGGACAATTTGCATATGAGCCTTCTATTAATTATATAGGATATACACTGAGTGGTCAAGATTATTATGCGTTCAGAGATCATCATTATCTGGCCACTCGGTGTACATTCAGAATCTGGCCACTCAGTGTATATTCAGAATCTGGCCACTCGGTGTACATTCAGAAGGCTCATTTCTTTACAAAGGCGTTCAAGTGGGAGGCTTTACATAGCCAGCTTCCCTTACAGGAAAAGCATTAGGTGCAACGCACTGTTGTTCTAACCACGTTTTCAGGAACATGGACTGTGTGTGTGTGTGTGTGTGTGTGCATGTGTGTGTGTGTGTGTGTGTGATGCTTGTGCAGGCCTTTACCTTCAAAAAAAGGAGGCGTTGCTCTTTGGATTTGTAGCCGGAGCCCACCTACAGAAGGAGAAGGGTGGAGGATTAAGATCTCAAAGGTCTTCAGGAATCACCCAGGCCAAACCTTTTCGTTTTTAAAACATCACAAAGCGCCTGGCAATCACAGCCAGTGGGTGAGAGTCTGTAACTACAGACTCCGGTCTCACCTCAGTATACCGCCTGGCAGCGTGGCCTGTCTATGGTCTCAGGTGCCCTGTGTCTCCTTTCGGGCTGGGCTTCTGCGCACACGCAGCCAGCAGATGCGCCAACAGAGATGCAAGGGGCGTGGGTGCTCCTTAGGCCGGGAGCCTGCGCCTCGCAGACACAGCAGCCCCCGCGGCTCCTTCTCCGCCCGCCGGCCCGCAGCGCCCTCCTCTGGCCTCCCGCCGCCTGGCACCCCCCGCCGCCGGGCGCGCGCGCCTGTTCTCCCGGGCATCCATCCATCCATCCATCCATCCATCCATCCACCCATCCGCCCGCTCCCCTGGAACCCAGGCTGACCCCGGGGCCGGTCCCTCCCGGGAGGCGGCGGTAAAGCCCCCGGCAGGCCCGCCCTGCAGGTGGTAGGGCCCCGGGGAGACGCCAGGAGCATCGGTTAACCATTAACTGATGGGGGTGGGGTGCGCGCGCACATCAAACATTTGGGGCGCGGGGACCCGCCAGCCTCAGCCACACCCACCCCTCTCGCCGCGCTGGCACCTGCAGAACCGAGCCTCGGGCCAGCTGAGCCGGGAGAGGCCGCCGCCGACCCCTCCCCCCCACTGCTTCCATCCATCTCCCCCTCCACCCGGAGCCGCCAGGAAACCCATCTGCGCTGCGCGCTCCCGCACTCGGCCAGGCCCTGGGCGCCCCGCGGCAGAGGCCCGGGGGTCACCGCCTGCACCGGCTCCCTCCCCGCTCGCCAACCCTGCTCCCCCAAACCCCCCCCCCAACCCCCCAGTTTATCATTTCCCTTCCGCCTGTCCAAGCAGCCGGGCTGCCAGCCCCCGGCGGGGACGGGGCCGCGCGGGCCCCCGGGGGAAGCAGGTGGGGCGGGCGCTGCGGGCTGCGCTGCAAACCGCCGCCTTTTTGCGGGTGCCGTTCGCGCTCCCCACCCGCCTCCCCCATCCCCTTCCCCTTCCCCTTCCACCCGGGTTTGGTTTGGTTGTTTTTTTCTTCCTTTCTTTCTGCAGCGCAGTTGCCATGGGTTACCAGGGTGGTTGCCATGGGTTACCGGGCCGAGGCCGCCGCCGCCGGGAGGGAGGGAGGGAGGGGAGAGGCGGGAGCGCGCGGGTGCGGGACGCGGCGCGGGGCGGGTGCGCGAGCCGCGGGGCCGCGGAGCCGCAGCCAACGGGCGGCCGCGGGGCGCCGGGAGCCCGCCGTCAGCGGGGCGGGCCCGGCTATAAAGAAGGCCCGGAGGTAAGAGCCCGGGAAACGCCGCCGCCGGGAGGAGGGTGCTCTCCTCTCCAGCCCCGGCCCCGCGCCGCGGTGTTTAGAGTCAGAGGAAAGGGCAGCTGGATTTTTTTATTTTTATTTTTTCCCCTCTCGATCGTTCGAAAAGAAGTCTTTGGGATTTGGGAGAAAAAGAAACGCGTCCCGAACGACCCTTAGCGTCCCCGCAGCTGAAATAAACCGAGGGTCCTCCCGGAGCATCGAGTCAGTGGCGGGCCAGCCAGGCTGCAGGGCGGCGCTGCCCGCCTTAAAGGGACCTCGGTGTCTGGTTTTGTGAGACGCAGAGGGCAGCGAAGGGAGCCAGAGTCCTTTGCAAATACTGCATCTCCCGCCTGAAAGACGCGGCTGCTGGTTCCCGTCTTTCTAAAATGTCTGGGCTCCGCTCTTTATTAAAATGTGTTCGCTTCTTCTGACCTCTGTTTTGCAAAGGAAATTGTTGTCTTTGCTTTTGTCAGATTGCCCATAGCTCGTCTCAGGAAGCCTTGTGGCACTGGAGATGTGTGTTTGTGTGTCACAAAGTAACAAAGCGTCTGTGCTGCAGACAAAAGCAGAGAAAACGGTACTGCGATCAGTGTCCTCCCTTAAAAAGATGCGGCCGTTGTACTACTCCTAGGGTACCAGCTAAGCGATTGCAATATTGAGAGGGAAACTGTTTTGAAATAGAAGCAGCTTTTGTTTGGTTATTTTATTTATTTATTTTTGCCTGAAGATTTTAGAGGCCTCTTGTGCAAAGCATTGTTCCTTGGTAGCCGAAATAGTGAACCCCTTATTCAGACTGGCAGCTCAATAATGATGAGTCCTGTAAGGCACCAAAAATGAAACAAATAAATTGAGTTCAAAACAACATGCCGTTTACTGCACGACGGGTAATTGTGGCCAGGCTAAATGAATTTGTTTAAATTCTTAATGGCCATAAAAGAGATTTTTTTAAGGTTATTGCCTCTCACTTGTTTGTATTTAATTATTCAATAAAACGTGTAGTGGGCTTGAAAAGCTCCTGCACGCTATTTAATATCTTTAAGGGACATCACTACCTAACGCGTCTCTGTCTTTCCTCGGTCATTTTTAAAACTTGACGTGTGAACCGGAATTGAAATCGCGTTCTTCCACGTGGGACTTTAAAAGAACCCCCAAGTAACAGGTGTGGCCTTTCACTGTTGACCCCTGCGGGCTGTGTTATAAAACCAGTTCCCAAACAAAACACACACACACACACACACACACACACACACACACACACACGGCCTTAGAGGTGAACAGTTCACACTTGCAGAATGAGCCCGGGGAAATAGTTTTAATGTATAGAAACCATCAATCACCCAGGATTAGAATTCTTTAAATTTTAAGTTACCTTAGAAATGGTTTTCAACAAACATCTATTTAGTTTAGTTACTTAGGTAATCATTTTCTTTTCCTAAAGAAAGCTTTTTTTATTTTTTTATTTTTTTTTGACAGAGGAAAATAAGAGACTCCAACAGAGCCAGAAAGCCATTGGGGGCTGAAGTTCATCCAAATATTTCAGCTGCTTGAGTATCAGCGTTAATGCTGCTTAGATATCAAAACAACCAAGCCAAAGCTCAAAATGCGTACAACTAGAGTGAATATTAAAGCAAACTGTACCCAGCTTCTTCATAAAAAAAAAAAATGTACCGATCACTCAGAAACACACTGGATTTAGGTCGAAGTCAGGAGAAATGCATTCTCGTATGAAACAAAGCGAGCCAACACAGATTTTTGTTTTCATGTTTAATGTGAAAAGGGTGATCTCGTGAAGTTTGCATACCACAGTATCAGGCATTAATGACTTCAAATCCATTTTGGTGGCTGTTTACATCATCTAAACACAATATGACGACTGGTAGCGTATATACATCCTTTTCAAAACTGCTGAAAAGCAGAAATAATGTGATTCAAATACATATCGCCGAGGAGCTGGGATCCGTTCGGAAAGGACGGGACGGTGAACTTTACGAGTTGGTGAGATGAAGAGAAATTGCTAACCCTCTTTTTTTCTGTATTAAAATAAACGAGTCCTCGACGATCAAGTAATAAGACCCAGTCCATTTAATAGAATATTTACATAGGTTCAATGAGGTTTTAGACCAAACAGAAACAAAAAGGATAAAGTATGAAATCATTCTACATTTAAGTGTTTTCCTATTGCTTCTTAGTTACAAGCATTTCAAAGACTTTTTTAATAATGCAGTAACTTTTAAACTCCTGGCTAAAATGAGGTGAGGTAACAGTTAATTAAAGCAACAAGTTATCCCAGTTCCGTAAAAATACCTTCCTGTGAGTTTCAGAGATACTTTGTACTATTCAGCAGGGAAGATGCTTGGGTAATTATCTCAAGAAAATGCTGCCTCGTCTGAAATTTGAAGTTCAATGAGGTTTAAGACGTTTTCTCTTTGGGCCATTTAAAAAAAAAAATTATTGAATTATTTTAAGTTATACCAATCCCTCTGGAAACGACCTAAAAAGAAAGGGCTTTTCAAAAAAAAAAATGAATAATTAATTTTATATCCTTTTCTAAATGACGGGAATCCTTACTGATAGTATTCAATTTATTTTTATAAGAACCTGCTTTCTAACGTAAAGATAAGTAACAAGTAACCAGCACTGAGAAAGTTATCTCGTGATAGGAAACTGCGTGTTCAGTCAGAAAATAAATCATTAACCTGTAATTCTAATTACACCACGATAATGAAAACAAATGCTCTGTCTCCAGAAACCATGTGTTAAAAGCTGATTTTTTTTTTTTTTTTTTTTTTTGGACAATGAAACTGTATTTCTTAATCTCCATACTGCGAGGATAAGCAAAGTCGGCTGGCACCGTTTCTGTCTTGTCTGGGAGGTAAACATGATTTCAGCGTGTCTCTTCCTAAGATACCTCTCCCATCTCCGTGTGAAAATAAGAATACGGGAAAGATTAAACTCTCCTCCAAGATTTCCAACACCCCAGAAGCCACGGGTCTTTCCCAGTGCGGGGGAGGGGGTACCCACAAAACGTCAGCCACACGTCGGAGCCAGGCCCTGTGGTCTCGGCTGTCAGTCTTCAGCGTGGCTCAGCCCCTCCGTGCTGTGCTGACGATAACACTGCCCCGATGATCCAAAGAGGAATCAGCCAACTATTTATCTTTTCAAATTCAATGCAACTAATCAGGTTTGGGTTTTTTTTTGTGTTTTGTTTTTTTGTTGTTTTTTTTTAAACATCTAAACCATGTCTTTTGAGGGCAGGATCTCGCTTTACCGATAACGTTGGCCTACAAAGGGGAGCGCGTTGCAATCACAGGCGTTTAGCTTTTTTACGGAAGCTCAGCCAAAATAAGACAAACATGGAAACAGCAGAACTTAAAGTGCCTGGTATCAGGGCAGCGAGCTCTCGGTAAAAAAAAAAAAAACATGTCATCAGCCCGCCTCCCCTCCCGGACCGGACATCATTTGCTGATCCTCAGCCGGTCACGTTATAGAATATTCTTTTCTTTCAGGATTCCTGCGGAGCCGTGCTCACTGTACACCCACGTGAACTGCTGTCATCGCTGCTGTGTCCCAACCCGGAGGATGAACTGGAAGAGGGGAGAGAGAGAGAGGGGGGAAAAAAATAATAAAAAGAGGAAATTGGTTTTCACAACACACTCACAGCCGGAGTAACAGAGGAGAACTTTAATTATCTCCAGTCACAGAGAGAGAGACAGGAAATTTGGACTTTTAATTAGCCATTTGGAGTGCAGTTGGATATTTTTTTTAGCTAGATAATTTAAACGCGAATAATTCAAGTCTGACTAAATGAAAGTCACATAATCAGAATGCAGATAATTGAATTTCTGCCGCATTCATTAATTCGGCGCGGAGGTGTGTGTGAAGACCACTATGATAAGCTGTCACAACTCAATAAAATCTCAGTCAATTAATTTTTTTCATTATCGGGGGATTGCATCAACAGGAAAGGCGAGCGTGGGGAGAGGGGCCCTGCCCGGGCCCGTGCGGGCGCCGCGTGTCCTGCAGACACCAAGGCGGCGTCGCCGCGCGGGAATGCCAGGGGGTACCTTTCGGAACCGGGATCTGTACTGTTTTCCGGTTCCCCGTCCGCGTCCTCTTCGGGGAAGCGCCGGTTCATCAGGGCGAACTTGTGGATGGCCTCCTCCACCGTGAACTTGGTCTGCCCGGAGACGCACGCCTCGATGTCGTCCGAGTTGAGGTGGCTCTGCAGGAAGAGGTGCAGGCTGCTGTCCGACAGCAGCAGCGCGTTGTGGAGGACCCTGGGCGGGAGAAAGCGGGAGAGGTCAGAGGTCAGAGGTCATCGGCGAAGGGGGGGGACGCAGAGCCAGAGGGGGCAGGCAGGAGAGGGGGCCACCTCCGAAAGGCGCCCCCTGAGTCCCCCCCCTCTCTCTCTCTCTCTCGACGGCGGCAAACGCTGCATCCACCATGCTCGCCGCCTATTAAAGGGATGGGAGCATATGTTAACTTCGATCCAATTATTTGGGAATTTAGGTGAGTAAAAACATGAAGCCGATGGTTAGGAACATCTGTTAAAAGAATAACTTCAAGGACATGGCTTCGGTGTAACCATCTGCTACGGCCGTGCGGATTAATTACGGAAATATTTGGCTTATGGAGTCATAGAGACGTATTCCGCTTAAAATCTTTCTTTCTTTTTTTTTTTTTTTTATTTACTGCCAGCCAGCACGTCCATCCTGTGATCTTCTGGGGCGAGGCTGTTAGGGCACATCAAAACTTTTTTCCAGTGCCATTAAAAGTTCTATTAAAAAGGCATCTCTTTGTTGGGAGAAAACACAGCTTTGCTTCTGTACAAGTCTACACGGGCTCAGTTGAGAGCTGGCTTTTTTTTTTTTTTTTTTTTTTTTTTTTTTTTTTTTTTTTTTTTTTTTTTTTTTTTTTTTGATACTTAAGATTGACTAGAAACTTCTCCAAAATCTTCAGGGGGAACAAAGAGAGGACAGATTTCAACCGGTCTCTCAGAACGGCAAACACCGGCCTGTAGGCGAAGCCACACACGCCCAGGCTCA
Organism: Lasiurus borealis; assembly: GCA_004026805.1. NCBI lineage: Eukaryota > Metazoa > Chordata > Mammalia > Chiroptera > Vespertilionidae > Lasiurus > Lasiurus borealis. Next base: position 27,943 of record PVJN01003129.1, on the reverse strand, counting down.
CATCATCGGTGAACGTGTTCTCTCTGCCAGAGGACACCCTCACCTGTGAATAAAAACTGTAACTTTTCAGCAAAGCCTTTTTTACGTATAATGTTCACAGTTCAATAATGACATAATGATGCGATACTTAACACCCGCTGTAGGAGACGAAACTAAAATACCAAACCCCAAGTATCATTTTGCCCAAGAAGGGATTTTCCGTACATGCATTTTTCTTTTTAACAAGTCGCTAGGAAAAGTACATATCTCTCTCGGTCATTCACGTCTAATTTAAAGTCCCAGGACATTCGAGGATTTCCTTCGAATGGAAGCAGAATTCTTTTTTATTTTTTAATCTTTTTTTTTTTTTTTTTTGAAGCAGAATTCTTTTTCCAAGGCCCACGTCTAGAAAGGCACCGTCTCCACCGCCCAGGGCAGCCCTCGCCTCTGTGGCTGCAGAAAACGCTCTTTCCTGGCGGAGAGTGGAAACCATAAAGCCACGGCGCTTGGTAAACAAAAACCCCCGGCGAGGCAGCGAACACTCCTCTCTTTCCGTCTCAGGAGGGAGACTCACGTACCAGGCCCCGGCAGGACCATGCAGACCCTCTGACTGCTCTCTGCGCTTTTCCACCTTTACAGGCGTTTGCCGCCCTTGTTGTAAACACTGCCGTTCCGGCCGAAACCGGTTTGGCTCAGTGGATAGAGCGTCGGCCTGCGGACTGCAGGGTCCCAGGTTCCATTCCGGTCAAGGGCATGTGCCTTGGTTGGGGGTACATTCCAAGTAAGGGGTGTGTGCAGGAGGCGGCTGATCGATGTTTCTCTCTCATCGATGTTTCTAACTATCTTTCTCCCTTTCCCTTCCTCTTTGTGAAAAATCAATAAAAATATATTTTAAAAAATAAATAAGCAAACACTGCCGTTCCGGAGCAGACGGGCGTGGCCCTGGCCACTAACCGGGACCCGGATTCACAGGGAAGTGTGGACGGAGCGTGCCCTGCCAGCCGCGGCACAAGTAACTGTCCACGGGATCGTGCGCACGGCTCTGCTTCTGGCGGAAATGTGTTTTATTTCCTTTATAAAATAATAGGTGATCTTTAAAATTGATTTTGGATGGTTCAAGGCATTCCCCCGCCAAAGCAATGAGCACTAATGCCAATGATATTGGACACAAATTCATTTTAGCTTTATTCCCCGTCGAAAGCAATTGGACGGAGCCTTGAACGGCCCGGGCGAGGTGATTAACTCGCCTCGCGCGCCGGGCCCCGCAAACAAAAGTGATCGGCGGCGCCCGGGGTTCGCCGGGACCTCAAGGCTACTGTCCTTTTTTCCTCGGGAGCTATAATTCAATTTCCAATTTTACTGCACATTAGACTCATTATTCCTCCGCGTTCTCTGCTGGAGACTGCCACCTGGAGGACGCACCGGTGAACAGCGAGGGGGAGCGGGCACACCCAGCTCTGCATTCTGATCTCCATTCTGAAGTCGGAGAGACGTGTGGCTGGGGGGGGGAACCCCAAAATTGGTGCATCTGCTACCACATCAGGGGTTTTATTGTGTGTTTTTTTTTTTCATTCCATGGGCCTGGCTGGCTACATGCATGCCACTGTGCTCTCCGGGTATGCGTTTTAAACATGCAAAAAAAAAATACATGTTAATGTATTTATGATTTTTGTCTTTAGGTATTTCCCTCCCCGGTGCGGTGAGCACGCCTCGCCCATTTAGCATCCTCTCCGGCTTAATACGGATCGGCGGGCGTCGTGACTGCCGCCGCCACGAGATTAAATCCTATTTTTAACCTCAGTCCAATATTTGCGCCGCGTTCTCCACAAACAAATCGAATCGCAGTAAATCAACTTCAAACTTAATCCAAAGAGCACTCTGTAACACAGTCAATAAAATGTCATCGCCCCGAGCCTCGAGCCTCCGTAAGAATAAGTAAGAATAAACGTATGCAGCGTCCAGGCCTTGACAAAAGGAGCCAAACATGGCCTCCAGACCGTTGCAGGAATCTGTGAAAAGCTCTTTGCAACGCGAGTCCACAGTCGCTCCTCTCCCCGCAGGAGCATCCAACCACACCCAGCGAAACCCGTTTTCCCTCGAATGGGATGCAGGCGAAAAAGCTGGTTTTCCTCCGCCTGATTCTGCCCGGTGTGTTACATGAGGGTCCAGCTGAGAGCCATGGAGAGCTATGCAAAAGCACTGCCTGCACCGAAGGCCTGCTGTGCCCCATACCGCGGCATCCTGGCATCCCACACAGCTGTATCCCCGGGGAAGGCGAGCAGTTTGGTGGGGGGCAGGGGGAGGGAGATTTTTTAATTCAGCCTGTTTACCTCTCCCCGTGAGGAAAAATAAAGCCCACCAATCTTCTCTGTTGGCAGTCATGGGCTGTGCTCTGGTGCCCTCTATTGAACACAAGGACATAAAAGCTGTGTGTGTGTGTGTCAGAGAGAGAGAGAGAGAGAGAGAGAGAGAGAGAGAGAGAGAGAGAGAGAGAAACCGTGTTTCTATGGTCTCCTTTGGTAAAAAAAAAAAAAAAAAAAAAACTATAATATTCCTTTAATTTTAAAGAAATACAAAACTGTAATCAGCAAATTAACTCAAATATCTCCATTGGAAGGTCCGTGTAGTTAGATTAACGGGGTGAATTCAGGAGGACTTCTCCCATCTGTGACATCCATCAAAAGTAAAAGCCAGCAGCAGTGCCATTTTCACAGGTAGAGTCTTCCCAACAGAATTTATTAATTTTAGCCTATTTTTGCCATAACTCTTTGTAAAAATGACTTACAATTTATAAATATCCGGGGGAGCAGGGGGGGAGGAGTCCAAAAGGGAGATTATAGCAAACACTGAGGAAAAATAAATATATTTAAATGTATTTGAAAAATCTCGCCATCACACTGACCAGATTTAACTGGCCTTTAAGAGTTCTACTAACTGAAATACAGCGCCTCCACCTTTCCTGTCATTTCCTCGTCTACAACATCGAGGCAGGGGAATGATATTATTGTCGTTACTGAGATAAAAACATGTGCAAGCTCTACGTAGAGCAAGTGTTCAATAAACGGTATAAATTCCTTTTTTGGCAGCCAGTGAAAGGGACAGCTTACTAATTCCTCCATGAAACCTGACCTGGATGTGTAGTTTCTATGAAATAGGTATTGTTTCTCCAGTGACCTTAAAGTGAAAAAGCTGCCACGTTACATACACACGTGCCCAAAGGCATTCGGGTTTTGAAGGGTTGGAACATGTGACCCCTTCGTGCCACTTCAAGACTTACATAAAAGCCACACGAGCATATTTCCTATGTAATGCTGTGGCATCTTCCTTCCTGACTTCCTAAGGTGTCCTACAGACCAATGAGGTGCCGGCCCTCAAGGGGGGCTGTGGATACGGGGTATCCAGCTGGGGACAGGGCACAGTGCCGGATGGCCCAGGGGTAAGTCAGCTCCAGTTTCCCAAAGCGGCTGGAGCTGAGAGACACCGGGGGCGCCAAAGACACGGACGGTTGTCACCTAAGCAAACCTGGCCGGGAACAGGAGAGAATCTGGGGACACGGAAAGGCGGGGGGTGGGGGGGAAGGGGACAGGCCTGAAGCTATAATCTCCCTTTCGGACTCCTCTCCCCCGCTCCCCCGGATATTTATAAATTGTAAGTCATTTCTACAAAGAGTTATGGCAAAAATAGACTAAAATTAATAAATTCCGTTGGGAAGACTCTACCTGTGAAAATGGCACTGCTGCTAGCTTTTACTTTTGATGGATGTCACAGATGGGACATGGATCAGCTGCCCCTTGCACGCCCCCTACTGGGGATGTGCCTGCAACCAAGGTACATGCCCTTGACCGGAATCGACCTTTCAGTACACGGGCCCAAGCTCTATCCACTGAGCCAAACCGGTTTCGGCAGTAAAAATATATTTTTTTAAAAAGAAAAAAAATTCAGTCATCAAGCAGCCAAACCACGTAATTCGCAAAAATAACCCAGCGCGAGCATCCTCCCACCGCAGCCGAAGGACACCTACTTGTGCCGCTGATTTGGTAAAATCGCCCGAGAAAGAGCAGGTCGTGCTCAAAACACAGACGTGACTGCCAGTCAGAGGTGCATGATGCCCTGCGGTCAACCAGCGGCATAAACACGGAGACACAGGCCGTCCGGAGACCTCACCAAAGGAGTCCCCTCTACGGAGGACAAGTGGCTGCCGCAGGCTCTGGCTGTCCCTGGCCGGGACCCACAAGGAACGGCCCGTCTGAAGCTTCCCCGAGCAGCATCCGGAGTGACAGGCCACGCGGCCCTCAGCCACCTGGGTCTCAGACAGACGGCCATTAACGTCAGAGCCGTCCCCGAGGGAAGGGGCAGAAACCACTGGCCAGGCCTCTGTTCTCTCAAGCCGGAGATGCCTTACAGAACCTCCCTGTGCTGTTCTCCCAGGCCCCGGCTCAGGGCCAGATCTCCTGATCACATGTCACTTTTATCCTCCCCGCTGCTGCTTCTTGTCCAGCTCCCCCTCTGTTTATTTTTATTTTTATTGATTTCAGAGAGGAAGTGAGAGGGGGAGAGAGAGAAAGAAACATTAATGATGCGAGAGAATCACTGAGGGGCTGCCTCCTGCATGCCCCACAGTGGGGATCGAGTCCACAACCCAGACATACGCCCTGACCGGGAAGTGAACCCGGACCTCCTAATTCATTGGTCGACACTCAACCACTGAGCCACACCAGCCAGGACCCGCCCCGCCCAGTTTGTAATCTTGGATGTTTCTTTATGTCTCCATGACCCCTTCAAAGGAAAGGCACTCTATCAACCTAATAGAAGTAAGTGTTGATATTCATGGGCATACTTAATGCCCAAACTGGTTATGAATGAGCCACATGGAGAGAAGGCGGTATATTATCTCAGGCTAGCTCTCAGGTGCCATGCAGTGAACTCAGAAAGAGATTACTTCAGATCCTGCAACAAGGAGAAAAAAGAGTCCAGGTGAATGGGCTCTGCCACTAACTAGTAGTCATGTGACTCCACCTATTATCTATAAAGTAAGAAGTTGGAAAAATTAGCTCACAGCTATCTCATGTCTAAGTGCATCAAACAAACAATGGCCAATACTTAGATACCACACGTCACATGCCAGAGTGCTGTGAGCGCTTTACATTCATTCATTCATTTAATCCTCACAGCCATCTTATAAAGTAGGATCCCTGATGGACTCCATTTTACAGACGGGAAAACGCGGGCAAGGAGAGGAGGTAAGACTGGCCCCAGCTCCCAGCCTATAAGTGACTCAGCCAGGATTTGAACCCAGGCCGGCTGGCCTCAGAGTCTGTGTGAAAACCAATGTGCTGTCCCACGGGATGGGAATTCCAGTGCTGGGGGGAGGGGAGGAAGGGAGAAGAAATTACAGTAGTGTGAATTTAAGTCGCCTTCGCTACAGTACCTCCCATCAGATAATCAGGAGTCAGTAGCTCACTGACACTACCTAACACCCCCTTACATACAGTCCCTCCAAAAGAGTGGGGTGCAACTACTCATTTATTAGTAGAGGATCCCACAAGGGTATTAGCAGCCCACCGGAAAGCTGATCTTTTGTCCATCAATCCCACGGCTGCAAATAAAGGCAGTTTTTAAGACGTGCCCTTTTAATAAGGCACATTTGTTTCCTGGAAGTTTTTACCTTTGTCAGCTACACTCCCCAGTAATTCGGCCCTGCTTTACAGCGTAAGGGACCCTGTCTTTAGCGTCAGACTCAATTAGCTCATTGTTTTCTTTCTAGATTTGGTCCCTAATGCGCGCCATCCGATGTGAGCCACGAGGTGGCGCTCTAATACAGGAGATGGAAGCCTGAGGAGCAGAGGAGGCGGCTGTCAGAGACAGTCCTGGGCCCCCTCCCTGATCACAGAGGACACCCCGCTCTTGCCACGCACTTTCCCGCACACTTACTTCCTGAGGAAATCCTCCAAACCCTGGCGCCGCTGGTCCACATGCTGGCGATTGTTCATGTTGAAAAACAGGTTTTTCGAGGGAAGTTCCGGCAGTTGCCTAATGAGAAACAAACAAAAATGTTTATAGTCACCAAACCAAGGTGGTTTAGTTACAGAAATCTCTCAGTGAAAGCAAATCACGCCTAATAATCATCGTACAGTGACTATATATATTACATAGGTAGTTACACAATATGGATAAGAGAATATTAACTTAAAGAAAACCCCATCTTTAAACATTGTTGAGGTCTTTCATGATCAATACCCATGAACACTGATGGAATTCAAGTGATAAGTTTTGAATTCAGATGCCGTAACCACAAAACTAACTGAAACTATAATTTCAACCAAGAATGCCTGTAAAATCCCTTACAATTTATATCACATGCATCTCAAAGTCCTAAATACTGAATAGAATAATGAAGTCTCCTCGATATACACTCTTTTAAGTCACTTACACCAGCAATGCATTACTCTGGAGTCTCTGCCTCAGCCACACAAATTCTCTGTATCTTCTTCGTACACAGGACGTCTTCATTGTGAAACACATGCTATTGGTCTGTTCAGAGAAAAGAAAAATATAAGCCTCGCTTGAGGAAGAAAAAAATGCCTTTTTTTTACATCTATAACTCACTACTAGTATATGCCCCCAAACTTATTAAAATGCGATTTTTAATTCCCAAAAAAATACACGTGCATTTAGACCAGATTCAAATCTAATACATCACCCATCAATATGGCAGCCCTGGAAGATAGCTGGGCTGACATAAATGTTGTCTAGGGGGAGCCATTTGCTCCCAGGGTCCTGAAGTGACCTCCTGCACACCTATTGGCAGTGCTTTCAAAAAAAAGAATCCTGTCGAGACCAGTTTGGCTCAGTGGATAGAGCGTCGGCCTGTGGACTGAAAGGTCCCAGGTTTGATTCCGGTCAAGGGCATGTACCTTGGTTGCGGGCACATCTCTAGTGTGGGGCGTGCGGGAGGCGGCTGATCGATGTCTCTCTCTCATCTATGTTTCTGACTTTCTATCCCTCTCCCTTCCTCTCTATAAAAAAATCAAATTCTGAAGCACAAATGACCAGTAAGAACTGAGGGTCATCCGCTGCTTTTTAACACCCACCATCTGTCCGAGCAGCTGGAGAAGAGCCTTGGGCACTAGACGCACCTTCTCCTGGTCCCACCAGGAGTCCCGAAATCACTTCTACATTCTTCAAATATGTTTTTTTTTATTTCAGAGAGAGGACGGGAGAGGAAGAGCAAGAAACATCAGTGATGAGAGAATCGTTGCTTGGCTGTCTCTAGCACGCCCCCTACTGGAGATGGAACCTGCCACCAGGGTATCAAACCAGAAATCAAACCAGTGACCTTCTGGTACCTGGGACATTCGCTCAACCAACCGAGCGACACTGGCCGGGGCCTGAAAGCACCTTTAAACGAGAGAACACATTTCCCTTCTCTGGCAGGTGAGAGGGAACCCGGTCTGCGTTAGAGAGCGGTGTGAGGCACAGGGACAGGCATCCTCATGGGCGACCCCAGTTCCAGTCCTGGCTCTGCCAGCGGGCAAACCACTTCCACTCCAGGTCCCCGGATGAGAGCACGGCGGTGAACCAGTTCACGCCTATTTCCCAGGGGGGCTGGGAGGACTGGCAACAAGCACTTGGCAAATGTCACCCATTAACATTAGACTAGATCAGCGGTTCTCAACCTGTGGGTCGCGACCCCTTTGGGGGTCAAACGAGACTTTCACAGGGGTCGCCTAAAACCATGGGAAAATGTAGTAATGTAGTTTACTGTTGTTCTATTAAGACTGTTAGCCATGCTACACCGTGCTTCAAGACAAAATGCCATTTATTTGTAATTAGAAATAAATATTTCACAATATCCAATTGTGATTATCACTATGCTTTAATTATGTTCAATTTGTAACAATGAAAATACATCCTGCCTATCAGATATTTACATTACAGTTCATAACAGTAGCAAAATTACAGCGATGAAGTAGCCACAGAAATAATTTTATGGTTGGGGGTCACCACCACATGAGGAGCTGTCTTAAAGGGTTGTGGTATTAGGAAGGTGGAGAACCACTGGACTAGATGCTGGTTCCCTCCCAGCTGCCCTAAGGCAGATGATGCGGAAAAAGCCACCTCCAGGGCCCTGTCCTCAGCAAAATGGCAACACTTCTCCTCTGGGTAACAGGAGACGGGCAAATATCTGTCTATTGATTTTGTCAGAAGACCTCTCTTCTCTATATTTACTTCAAATTTCTGTTTCAAAATCCTTGTGACCAAATGAGAGATGCTTTGCCTCCAAGATTTTTATCATTTCAAAAAGGATTCCTGCATCATTTAAAAAAACACCCAGCAGTTGTTTATCGAGAGAAATGTGATTATGTGCATTCCTTCTTAAATCTTATCTTTTTTTTTTTTTTTTTTTGCATTCCTTCCTAAACTGCCCTCAGGAAGGAAGGATGGGAGAGCGTCCCTGGTATTCCTCAGAAAACCCTGGCTGCAGAGAAGGTACAGTAAGAGACCTGCCCCCAAAAGAAAGGTTGGTCTACGTCCCTTCGTCTTTGACAACAGGGCAGCCGGATTGGCTGGAGTCTGTGGTTCAAGAACGTTCCGTGGGTGGGTTTCACGGCACGCCGGGGCCTCACGCTGACGTGATCCTCAGGGAGTAAGAAAGCAGGCGCTTAGAGCAGAATGAGCCCCACGGAGCCTGGGCAGGGACCCTCTCCGCGCTCCTCCCCGGAGAGGGCCAGCCGCAGAGGTGCCGCCTCCGTCCCCACTGGGTCTGCTCAACTCCCTTATTGTCTCCACTCGGATGCATGGCAGATGCAACCACTGATCCCGCGGGGCCTGCACCAAAGTCTGCCTGCCTCAAAGTCCTCCGTTTGCAGAACAAGTTCAGGAGAACGTATACCATAGACTACCCACCTCTATCTATAGTCCACGTGTTTAAAATGCTAAGTAAAAAAATATAAAATATAAACAAACAAAACGCCAAGTAAATGCTAAAATTTCAGCATCGCCTGTAATTCCCCCTTACAATTGACTTAAATGAGCTCAAGATGCCAAAACTGGTTTGGCTCAGTGCATAGAGCGTCGGCCTGCAGACTGAAAGGTCCCAGGTTCGATTCCATTCAAGGGCATGTATCCTAGTTGTGGGCACATCCCAGTAGGGGTCATGCAAAAGCAGCTGATTGATGTCTCTCATCGATGTTTCTAACTCTATCCCCCTCCCTTCATCTCTGTAAATAAATCAATAAAATATATTTAAAAAAATAAAATAAATGAGCTCAGGGCCAGCTTCTCTACCTGCAAAGCTCTGTGGTACCCCATCGAGGGAGGCTGACGAGGACTCTCCCATCCCCCCACTGACTCTGGATTACACTGCAGAATCGTGGGGTCACCCACTGCTTTTTAACACCCGCCATCTGTCCGTGCAGCTGGACAACACTGAGGTCACCAGTTTACCATGTTCCTCTAAATCGATTTGCTTGTGTCTGCTACCTACCAAGTCAAGATTTCCTCATTGTCAATTGATTAGCATTTCAGAGAAACACCAGACCACCACCCACTATTTGTGGCACTGACCCACCGTTTCTGGCTCCAGGTGGACATTTCTGAATTCACATCATTAACTCCCTGAAGAGAACCAAATTTCACGCCTACCATGAAATATGTGACAAGGACTCATAAATGTTTTAGAGGAAGTAAAAAGGCAACTGAAGAATTTAATTCCATATTCTTTTCTTTCCTTTTCTTTTCTTTTCTTTTCTTTTTTTTAAGGGAGAAGGAGAGAAACATCGATGTGACAGTGGAACATGCCATTGGTCTGTGATAGCATATTTCCAGGTAATAAGAATAGCGCTTGATGAATCTGTTTTGAGCGGATGTAGGGTTCTCTGGAGAGCAGATGTGCCGTGTTCCATAAATAGAGCAAGAAAGTCGGCACTGGATATGTGCAATTATGTACTAGATTCCAAGTAATCAACACAATAACTAGCAGTGATTGACAGTGGAACATGCTATTGGTCTGTTCAGAGAAAAGAAAAATATAAGCTTCACTTGAGAAAAAATGTTTTTACATCTATAATTCACAACTAGTATATGCCCCCAAATTTATTTAAATGGGATTTTTAAACCCCAGAATACATGTGCATTTAGACCAGATTCAAATCTGCATGTGCCCTGAGACTGGAATCAAATTGGCAACCTTTTGGTTCACAGGATGACACCCAACCAACTGAGCCACACACATGCCAGGGCAAGGATTTCATTTCATTTTCAAAGGCTTAATCATAATTTCCCACACAGAATTTACATTAGGTGTGACTTTATAAGCAAAATAAAAAATATAACCTGGCAATGGCCTTCAACACAAACATCAAAAAAGCAGTCCGGCTGTGGCTGGCTTTTCTCAGTGGTTAGAGCATCGGCCTGTGAGCCAAAGGGTGGAAGGTTTGATTCCTGGTCGAGGGCATTTACCTAGCTTGCAGGTGCAGGTTTCCCGGCCCTGATAGGGTGGTGTGCAGGAGCCAACCAATCCATGTGTCTCTCTCCTGTCGATGTTCCTCTTTCTCTCTCTCTCTCCCCTCCTCCCTTTCTTCCTCTCTCCCTGGAAATCAATGGGGAAAAATACCCATGGATGAAGATTAAAAACAAATAAATAAAATAAAATAAGCAGTTCTGAGCTTCTAAGTTGTTTTTCTATGTTGGAAAAACTTGGAAAGAAGAAAGGAAGGCGCGTGGATAGCTAGTAACTGCATGTCCAATCCAGCATACCAACCAGTTCAGCTACGGTACTTGCAATGGGAAGAGTGGAGGTAGCTAAATTTAACCTCACTTGTGCTATGTCATTGCAAAGCCCAGACCCAATCAGGTGGGAAAAGTGACTCATTTACGATGAGGGCCACAAAACCCTATCACAGGGGCCACACCGGGCCTGCCACTCATCTTCACACACAGTGTCAGCGGAACACAACAGCTCTCCTGCATTCCTGCCTTGTTCAAAAGGCTGCTTCCCTCCAAGAGCGGAACCCAGGCGTGCCGGGGGAGACAGCGGAGCCCACGGAGGTGAACACAGGTCCTGCCTGCCCTTCACAGAGATCGTTTGCTGCCCCGGCTCGAGCGGATCCCAGAAGGCCACACACCATGACATTGCTCAAGAGACTGTGGCAGCATTCTTTCCACATAAAGAACATCGCTGCTGGTTACTGTGCTGATTACTCAGAATCTAGTCCATAATTGCACATATCCAGTTCCGACTTTCCTTTTTTTTTTTAATATATCTTATTGATTTTTTACAGAGAAGAAGGGAGAGGGATAGAGTTAGAAACATCGATGAGAGAGAAACATCCATCAGCTGCCTCCTGCACACCCTCCACTGGGGATGTGCCCGCAACCAAGGCACGTGCCCCTTGACCAGAATCGAACCTGGGACCTTTCAGTCCGCAGGCCGACGCTCTATCCACTGAGCCAAACGGGTTTTGGCCAGTTCCGGCTTTCTTACTCTACTTATGAAACACGGCACATCTCCTCTCCAGAGAACCCTACATCCTCTCAAAACAGATTCATCGAGCCCTATACTTATTACCTGGAAATACGCGATCCCAGATCATAAATACCATTAACGAGGCATAAATATTCTTTAACTGTCAATTTTAGAAATATTCATATCTTCATGCAGTATTCATATTAACAAAAGTATAATAAGGAACTCAAATAAGAAATTCTTCAACTTTAGGAACCATCTTATTACTTCCTTTAAGGCACCAGCATGAGTTGTGACCGTTAAAATCCAGTGCTTCGAACTCAGGAAGCTTTCCTGTGTAAGTATATCCAAGTATCCCATCAAACATTTGCTACTGAAAATTACCACCGACTGCGTACTCACATGAATACAGATCTCATAGTCGATGTAAGAATGCCAGAAGTCCTCCTTCTGAATCCGCGGGTCTCGAACCCAGACACTCACGAACTCCTGTAAGGGCATCATAAAGAGAGTGTTTCAGCGCTGCGAGGAGGACTGGGGAGAGACGAGAGCAATGACTGTGCGAGCACAAAGCGGAAATGAGCTCTGACCAATGTAATTGTGATCCTGAAAAAAGAAGAAGTTAATGAATCAGGCACCACACAAACGCCAAAAAAAAAAAAAAGAACTCTTTTACCACAAAACATAACTTTTAAAATAATGCAATACCAAGCTGGGGGCGCAGCTGCAGAGTCTCAAAGGTGAAGACGGTAAAGAAAATCTACCTTAAAATGGGGGCTTTCTTTTTAATCCTGCAAAGCAGGTACACATTTCCCCCCAGTGTCTTCCTTTCTTCATCTCTCTCAATTAAAGGTACAGGCCCTGCCCGACCGGTCACTTCCCAGAACTCAGGTCAGAACGAGCAGCAAAGGTCATGTGAGAAGCAAGCAGCGAGAGTTGACACTGAGTGTGTGTGTGTGTGCACCCCGGCGTCATGGGGATAAAGTTCATTTTTAAATATGATAATGGTGCCCACCCGATGTGGCTCAGTAGTCGAGCAACAACCTATGAATCAGGAGGTCACAGTTCCATTCCCAGTCAGGGCACAAAGCCCGGGTTGTGGGCTCCATCCCCAGTGTGGGGCGGGCAAGAGGCAGCCAATCAATGTTTCTCTCTCATCCTTGATGTTTCTCTCTTTCTCTCTGCCTCTCTCTTCCTCTCTGAAATAAGTAAAAATATATTTTAAAAATATATAAGGTAGCCCTCGCTGGTTTGGCTCAGTGGATAGAGCATCAGCCTGTGGACTGAAGGGTCCCAGGTTTGATCCCGGCCAACGGCACGTCTAGGTTGCGGGATCGGTCCCCAGTGGGGGGCCTGCAGGAGGCAGCCAGTCAGTGACTCTCTCTCCTCACTGATGTTTCTATCTCTCTCTCCCTCTCCCTTCCTCTCTGAAATCAATAAAAATATATTAAAATAATAATAATAAAATTAAAATAAAAATATACAATGTAAAACAAAAACGTATTATGTTCGGCATGATAAATGTTTAAAGTAGTTTCACTTGGTGGTTACAAATTTGTTCGTGGAATTTAATTTTCCATATTTTAACGTTTGGGTTAGAAAAGGGGCACCAAGGCTGAAACCTAGGCCATCTCTTACTGCTTTGCCTCGGCACATCTGAGAGGCAGGCAGAAGCGGCAAGAAGATAGTGGAGTTTTCCGGACAGAGCTCCTCCGTCCTCCTGTGCAGAGACTAGAAAGAGAATTTCCACCCAGGGGATTCCAGAAAGGAGAGAAACAGTGCACATTCCCTGAAAATGACCTTCACCACCTAAGGAGCTCCGCCTTCTAAGACCACACCCGCTCTGTTCCTGCATCGGAGACCTCCCGCCCCGCGTCCTCAGTAGATAAGGACTCTGAGTGAAGGTTCCAAAAAGTCTTACTTTAACAGGTTCTCACCAGGCATTTTTAGTGTCATTCAAAGACAGAGAGGCCATAAAGACAAGGTCCCAATAACGTGATGCTCTAAATGGGCTGGCTATTTTCATTTCTCAAAAGCACTTTCTAGATGTTCGGGGCACTTTGTACAAAGACAGTGGTGAAAGCCATCGCCCCCATTTCCACAGAGCGGGAGCGGGAGCGGGTCAAGATAAAGGACCTCCCGCCCAGAGATGGGAACTGAGACAAAACCCAGGAAGCCGGCTGCATGCTGACGCTCCTGGGCCTTCTCCAAAAAAGATACATTCACTATCAGACTTTCTGACCTCACTGGCATGAATATGTTTCTATTATAGATGAAAGCCTTTTCTTTGACCTAAACGTTCATTTTATTTTACTGATTTAAAAAATAAAATTTTTTTTAAACAGCCCAGCCAGCATGACTCAGTGGTTGAGCTTCAATCTAGGAACCAGGAGCTCATGGTTCGATTCCCCATTGGGATTGCAGGCTCCATCCCCAGTACGGGGTTTGCAGGAAGCAGCCGATCAGTGATTCTCTCTCTCTCTCTCCCTCTCTCTTCTTCTCTGAAGTCAATAAAATGTGTATTTTTTAAGTGGTCAAAAATAAATGTTTCTCTCTCTTTCTCCCTCTCCCTTCTTCTCTGAGGTCAATAAAATGTGTCTTTTTAAGTGATCAAAAATAAAGTTAGCCGAAACTGGTTTGGCTCAGTGGATAGAGCGTCAGCCTGGGGACTGAAGGGTCCCAGGTTCAATTCCGGTCGGGGGCATGTGCCTTGGTTGCTGGCACATCCCCAGTGGGGGGCATGCAGGAGGCAGCTGATCGATGTCTCTCTCTCATCCATGTTTCTAACTTTCTATGCCTCTCCCTTCCTCTCTGTGAAAAATCAATAAATTTTTTTTTTTCAGTAAAATAAAATAAAGTTAAACCACTTTCCTGGGCCCCGAAAAGCACCGTGGGCCCAGCGCCCTGGGCCTGAGGGAGGGGTGGGCAGAGCCTCCCCTCTGAGCACAGCAGAGGCTGCCCCAGCTGACAAGGTCACGACCCCACTTGGAACCAGAGGGTCCGAGTAATCAAGTCACATGTGAGCCACGCTCCCTCGCCGGGCGCAGGCGGCTGTTTTTCCACCGGAGAGGCAGGCGTCCCTAAATAGACCCAGAGGGAAATTAAGTCTTTCCAGCGGCTCCATGTTCCACATTAGCAGGAGCCGTGCACCTGCCCCGAACCGGGGGCCTTGACGCAGAAGAAACAAGAATTAGGAAAACACACTTGTCAGTTGGCTACGAACTTGTGATTAAAAAAAAAAAAAAAAGTTTCTGAACTGAAGCTGTGAAACCCACCCCACCTCCTACCTCTGGACACTCAGCATAGCAGATGATGATGATGATGATGATGACGACAAAGCGTTCTGGAAAAAATCAGCATGTGCCTTGGTTGCGGGCACATCCCTAGTAGGGGGTGTGCAGGAGGCAGCTGATCGCTGTCTCTCTCTCATTGATGTGTCTAACTCTCTATCCCTCTCCCTTCCTCTCTGTAGAAAATCAATAAAATGTATTTAATAAAAAAAAAAAAAAAGCCAGGCTGGTGGGAAATGACTTCTAAAACCCCCTGACCCCCTGACGCATTAAAATGCACTCAAATCTAAGTACGGTGCTAAGACTCCCACCACCTTTCCCATCCTGAAACTCCCTAACTTAAAGTGCCAGCTATCGCTCTTCTTCTGTGGAGGGCGGACTTCCTTCCTCCCTGTTCCTTTAAATGCTGCTGTGGCCCCAAGACCCATCCCGGCTGCTCCTCTGCACACCCGGGTGCAATTCCCGGGTGACCTCAACCAAACAGGGGTTCAAGCCGCAGCATGAGCTGATGATTCTACCTCCACCCCAGTCCGGGCCTCTGTCCATGTATCCAGCCCTCGTGCCTGCGTGGCTCTATGTACTTCAAAGTCCCACCCTTCCCAGACCACCCTGTTCCCGTCTCATCCCAGCCACCCAGCCCAAAACCCAACTACCCCAGACCTCTTTCTCTAAATCCCCGCCCCAACCCACCTGACCAAGGCCTCCACCTCCTTGGATCCACACCCTACTACAGTGGTACCTGGAGATACGAGTGCCCTAACATGCGAGATTTTTGAGATACGAGCCGTAAAGCTAGCAATTTTTGCTTTGAAATACGAGCAACAGTTGAGATACATACGAGTAATCGCGCAGATCGGCCAGCTGCACACGACCCACTGGTTTACCGCAACTCGAGCGACTCATAGTTTCCCACGCCTCAAGGTTACGGAACGGATTAAACTCGTATCTTGAGGCACCACTGTACTTCCTTCGGCTACTACCCCGGGTCAAGGGCCGCTCGCGCAACCTGACTGCCAGGGCTGCTCACTGATCTCTGGGACCTGAATCCAATGCACTCCCCACGCCCAGGCGAGAGAGGCTCCAACGCACACATCCAACAATGCCATCTTCCTGTTGACCGTCCTTCAAAACCCGCCCGATATCCTTCAAGATCAAGTTCAAACTCCTTGGTGAGCACCGGAGAGCCCTTCAAGACCATCTGCTTATCTCCAAGGCGAGGCGTGGGTACCCGTCCACCGCAGGCCACTGCCCCCCTGCGTGCCTCTGAACAAGCTGTTCTTTCCGCCTGGACAGCCTTCTTTCCTTCTTCGTTGTCTTCTTTTATTTTCTAACTCCAATTTTTTTTAATATATTTTATTGATTTTTCACAGAGAGGAAGGGAGAGGGATAGAAAGTCAGAAACATCGATGAGAGAGAGACATCGATCAGCCGCCTCCTGCACGCCCTACACTGGAGATGTGCCCGCAAGCAAGGTACATGCCCCCGACCGGAATCGAACCCGAACCTTTCAGTCCGCACGCCGACGCTCTATCCACTGAGCCAAACCGGTCTCAGCTGCTAACTCCAATTTTCAACGCAGTCTCTAGAAATCCTCTGCTTCATCCACTCTGATTTGCAGACCCCATCCTCTCTGAGCCTCTCATTGCCTCTGGGCAGACCTCTGGCACCGCCCCACTCTCCACAGCAATTACCCAGAGGCCTCCTCCGTTAGGCTGTCTTGTAGGACTTGAATGCCTGGCCTCGCCAATGGATTCTACTAATCTCACTTAGTGAATAAATAAATGCCTGCGGCAATGAATGAATGAATGAATGAATGAACGAACGAACTGCCTGCAGGAAAAAGAAAAGGAGAGCAAACTTTGGTTGAAATAAGAGCCTCATCCACTTAGGCTCCTGCAGGTCCTGAGCACAGTAGCGGTAAGTTACTTAGCAGCCGGTGCGAAGTTTATCTGAACTGAACAAACCCCTTCCAGAAAGGGCGTGCCCATCAACAGCAGGCGTGCCAGGAGCAACGTGTCAGATCTCTGCCCGCTAACTGCTCCCGAGCGCCTATTTACACAGAAATCATTGAAAATCATCCTGAGAGCCTCCATAACTCGGCTCCCCCAAGACGGGTACCCGACAACAATTTGTTTGCTTCGTTGGCGTTAAAATATGGACTTGGAAGTCGTAAAAGCGCACTGGCTTTAAAACATCCCGTCCTTCCGAGGGGCCTCCCCGCCCCCGCCCGGCAATTAGCGGGAATTAGTGAGGTTCCAGCAGCCGGGGTTCACCTATAATCTCTTAATTAGACGCATCCCTCACGGTGCGGCCCCCCATCCTTCACGGGCGCGCTGACAGCCCGTCAGCCACAGAGGACAGCTCCGCGCTCCGCACCTCGCATCTTATGGATTTCCTATGAAAATTGCCTCGGCGGCGGCAGTTATTCAACTTAATAACCTGATTAAACACTTTAATGACTTCGGGGGCCTAATGACGGTGGCTAGGAGGAAGGGAGAAGCCAGGCAGAGAATTAAAAATTTAAACCAACCGATCCCTCCCGTTCTCCATGGGAAAACAGGAGATACCAGACTCCTCGAAAATCTCAGCGCCGGGTTCTCTTTTCATAATCACTCTCTGATTTTCATATCCTCTCCCTCCCCAAACCCCACCCCCAGTCCGGTTCCACCTTTGCTCCTTCGTCCACCTACCGGGTCTGTTCTTCTTCCCCTGGGTATTTTCACTCTGACATGGAGATGAAGTTAACGATAAAAATAGCTGTCCTTCCTGTACAGGGCGCCCACCGTGCCAGGCACTGTGATAACTGTTTTACACGTGTTCTGCTTTCATCTTCACAACAAACTGTTAGCATCCCATTTTACAGATAAGAAGAATAAGGCTTCTGAAGCTTAAGCAACCGGCCCCAAGTCAAATGGCCCATGGGCTGAGCTAGGTTTGAAATTCAGGTCCAAAGCCTGGGCTCACAAGCATCCTTTCTATCCAACAATGGAAAGAATAAGTCTCCTTTTAGCAACAGTAAGTCTCCATCACTTCAAATTTCACTGTCATTGCATTATTTTGGAAGGGGAAACATTATCTTCTTTTCTATTAGCTAAAACGTCGGTTGAAACCACTGGCTCTTCTGAAAATCATTGAATTTCTTCTCTTTTTAAAAAATATATGTTATTGATCTCTTACAGAGAGGAAGGGAGAGAGAGAGAGAGTTAGAAACAATGATGAGAGACAAACATTGATCAGCTGCCTCCAGTACGCCCCTGACTAGGGATGTGCCCGCAACTGAGGTACATGCCCTTGACCGGAATCAAACCTGGGGCTTTTCAGTCCGCAGGCCGACACTCTATCCACTGAGCCAAACCGGTTTCGGCAAAATCATTGTATTTCCTTTTTGTATTTCTAGCACCAAGTACAGTGTTAGCACACAGTTCGTGCTCATGAAATGTTTGAGAATTAGATTACAACAATGATTCAAAATCAAAGAATGTACAGGTCCTTCTTTGCTGAAAATTATAAGATGCTAAAGAAAGAAATCAAAGAAGCATCTACTTCTCTGTTTGCATCTAGATAAGTGTCATGTCCGTACTGTGTTCATATATTCAAATACTCAACATAATAGGCAAATTCTACCCGACCTGATCGATAGCTTTCATGCAAGTTCTGTAAAACTCTCAGGAAGATTTTGTTAAGCCATACCTAAGCTTATGATACATGGAAAGGGAAAGACCTAGATCAGTCAAAGCAATTCTGAAAAAGAATAAAGTGGGAAGAATCCCTGCTGCTGAGACCTGTACAAAGATGCCCAGCTGGTTTTTGACCAAGGCGTGAAAATAATTCAACGGAGGAGGGATAGATAGCCTTTCAACAAGGAGTTCTAGAACAACTGGACGTCCACAGACCAAACACGGAACCCCAACCTACTGATGGCAAACACCTTTCACAAAAAAATTCACCCAAAATGGATCACAGGGTTAAATGTAAACATAATACTTCATTTTTTAAGATTTCCTACAATTGAAATTTAGAGAGAGGGGAAGGGAAAAGGAAAGGAGAGAGGAAAAAGTGGAGAGGGGAGATGAGAGAGAGAGAGAAAGAGAAACATCAATATGAAAGTAAAACAACCATCAACTGCCTCCCCCACTTCCCTCACAGAGGCCCCAGCATGCAACCTGGGCACATGCCCCCACCGGAACCAGCAACCCTTGGGACAATGCCCTGGCACAGTGGTTTTCAACCTGTGGGTCGAGACCCCTTTGAAGGTCGAATGGACCTTTCACAGGAGCTGCCTAAGACCATCGGAAAACACAGATATTTACATTACGATTCATAGCAGTAGCAAAATTACAGTGATGAAGTAGCAACAAAAATGATTTTATGGTTGGGGATCACCACAAGAGGAGGAACTATATTAAAGGGTCGCAGCATTAGAAAGGTTGAGAACCACTGCCCTAGCAGCTGAGCCGCACCAGCCAGGGCAAAACCATAAAACTGTTCTCCCCGGGAAAACAGGAAATACCAGACTGCTTGCACATCTCATCCCGATGTTCTCTTTTCATAATCGCTCTGATTTTCATATCAGGAAGAAAAATATGCAGGAGAAACATCTCTGGGACCAGGACCAGATGAAGAGGCCTTGGGCTGGAACCCACAAGGACAATCCACGTAAGAAGAAGGGGGTAAAGTGGATCTCACCTAAACCAGAACCTCTGCTCTGCGAGAGACCCCGTGAGGAAGCGGAAGACAGACTACACCAACTGGAGGGAATTATCTGCAAATCACACATCCCGCAAAGGACCTGTATCCAGGAGATGTGAAGAAGGCACAAAACACCTTTAAAAAGCAAGGAAATCAGCCAAGACCGGTTTGGGTCAGTGGATAGAGCATCAGCCTGCGGACTAAAAGGTCCCAGGTTTGATTCCGGTCAAGGGCGAGCACCTTGGTTGTGGGCACATCCCCAGTAGGGGGCATGCAGGAGGCAACTGGTCGATGTCTCTCTCTCATCCATGTTTGTAACTCTCTATCCCTCTCCCTTCCTCTCTGTAAAAATCAATAAAATATATTTTAAAATTAAAACAAAGATGAATACTTAGCCATTTTACATGCCACACTCTTTACAAATAGCAGGCTTGAAAGACAGAAGGGCTGTATCGAGTAACCTTCCTTTACTTCCTAATAATGCTTCTGACAACCTGAAACACATGCTACAGGGGTGTCACTTGCCACTTCCCAGCTTGGAGTGCGTTTAGCGCCACGGCCTTGCAGGTTTGATCGATGACTTTAAGAAAGCTCTTACTGCTTCAGGATAAACGGTGGGTAAGGTTCAGCTAGACCTGCCTTTTACAGAACTTAGTTCACGATACTGCAAGTTTCTTTACACAGGTCATGTCCAAAATTAAGGAACTGCATTAGGAGAAGTGCAATGGGAAAATTCGTCTTTTGGGCCAATCTGTGTTAAACTGCACCACAAGGACCCAATCGACAGCCGAATCCTGAATATGGAAACCTCCACAGGACAAAAGATGCAGCTCCTTTAACAAAGAAATTGCAAAATGGGGGTGGCGGGGAGGCAGAATAATCGCCTTGAAACAGTATATTAACGAGATACAGTGCGGTCCTAATCGGGGTGCTGATTAGAACAAGCAAATACATTTTCCCCAATATAATCATGAAAACTGGAACGCTGGCCGCACAGCTGATGGTCTGGAGGGACTAATGCTAATTATTTAAGGTGTGACGATGCGGTTTGTTTGTAAGAAGGATCCTCCGCTGACATGTGTACCGAAGTATTTACAGATGGGATTCCAGAATGTCTAGACTTTGTTTCAAAACAATTCACTGTGTGGTGGCAGGAGGAAGTGGGTGGGGGTGGGAGGAGGCTGGTCATGAATTAATAATGCGTTAATTATTGGGACCTGAGGTACATAAGCGCTCATTGTGTTTTTCCCTCTACTTTGTGTATGTTTAGAATTTTATAATGAAAAGTTAAAACCAGAAAAAAAGTAAAAGGAAAAAAAAAGGAGGAAGGAGAAATGGAGGAAAGGAAGGAGGGAGGGTGGAAGAAAGGGAAGGAAGGAGGAAAGAAGAGAGGAAGGGAGGAAGGGAGCAGGGAGGGAGGGAGGGAGGGAGGGAGGGAGGGAGGGAGGAAGGGAGGAGGCCCCAGCAGACTGAGTTAGAAGAAGGAACAGAAGTGGAACTCGAAAGTGAAAGTAAGTCAGAAACATGGATCTGAAAACGTTAACCATTTGTGTGACATGTATTGACACATTCACATCATGATCCCCTAATACTTATCAACCTTTTAAAAAAAATAGTTTCATTAAATAAATAAAATACGTATAAGGTTAAAGATATATTTGTATTCATATATAACATTTCAAATACTACAGATGAGTACACCATGAAAAGGAAGTCCTGCCCTAGCCAGTTTAGCGCAGAGGATAGAGCATCGGCTTCCAGACTAAAGGGTCCCAGGTTCAATTCCTGTCAAGGGCACCTGCCTGGGTTGCGGGCTTGATCCCCAGGAGGGGGCATGCAAGAGGCAGCTAATCAATGATTCTCATCATTGATGCTTCTATCTCTGTCTCCCTCTCCCTTCTTCTCTGAAATCAATAAAAAAAAAATAATTTTTTTAAAGAAAGAAAAAAAAATGAAGTCCTTCTACTGGGCCCTCAGTTTCTTATGCACCTACTCAGGATTTTCATATATTTTTATATTGTATATATAACTGGTATATATGTATGTAAAATTTCAACACAAATGGGATATACTATAAATAGTGTTTTGGACCTTGCTTTAGTCACTGCACAACCTTTCAGAATTTTTATATTTGAGCATAGGTAATAAAACGTTACTTGTTTTAAAACAGTTACTGCAGAACTGTTCTGGACACTCAGAAAAACTGTGACAACAGCAGAGAATTCCCACCTACCTCACTTCCAGTTTCCCCTGTTACTATATCACATGAGGAGGAAGGACGAACAACAAATTTCATTTTAGCTGAAGCCGGTTTGGCTCAGTGAATAGAGTATCAGCCTGTGTACTGAAGGGTCCCAAGTTCGATTCCAGTCAAAGGTATGTATCTTGGTTGAGGGCACATCCCCAGTGGGGGGTGTGCAGGAGGCAACTGATCAATGTTTTTCTCTCATCGATGTTTCTAACTCTCTATCCCTCTCCCTTCCTCTCTGTAAAAATTCAATAAAGTATATATATATTTTTTAATTTCTTTTTCAGGTGTGGGGGAGTATTTTGTCTTGTCACTTCCCTTCAAAGGCATCACAGGACACCAGGTGGAAGCCTGCTTGTGGGATATTCTTTAATGATACTCACTGGTTGTAGCTCAGTCATTTTCTAATCAATTTCCTCATATCAAAACCATGCTTTCTTAGAGCCGTGGTCGGCAAACCGCAGCTCGCGAAACACAGGCGGCTCTTTGGCCCCTGCAGTGTGGCTCTTCCACAAAATACCACGGCATGGGCACGTCTATTTTGAAGAAGTGTTGTTAGAAGAAGTTTAAAAAATGTGGCTCTCCAAAGAAATTTCCATCGTTGTCCTGTTGGTATTTGGCTCTGCTGACTCCTGAGTTTGCCGACCCCTGTCCTAGAGCAAGCCTCAACGTCAGCATCCCTCAGCATAAGGCACCCGGGAGATGTGCGATCACGCCTGGAGCCAACAAGCCCACCACAGGCACATCCTCCCACCTGTCCCCACAGGCCTGTCTCCTCCCTTCAGGCAGGTACCCATGTGCCTGGAACTCTCCGGGCCACTGGGTCTGCTCCCCTCAGGGATCCACTACGGCAGAGCTGGCAGATTCACTGCCACGAAGGTGTCAATAACTGGTAGCTGCCACTGTGTTCAGTATGAAGCACATACCCTCTGCAGAAGAAAAAGCAAACCCTCTCCTAACATAAATCTCTAAAGGGAGACGCCAGCCTTCACGGTCCAGGAGAGCAGAGAAGATCCACACACAAAAGGAGGCAGAACTGCCCTTTAACAAATAAGATTTTTTAAAATGTTTTCATTGATTTCTTTTTTTATATATGCATTTTTATTGGTTGCAGAGAGGAAGGGAGAGGGAGAGAGAGAAACATCAATGATGAGAGAGAATCATTGATGAGCTGCCTCCTGTATGCCCCCTCCTGGGGATCAAGCCCACAACCCAGGCCTACGCCCTGACCAGGAATCAAAACCCTGACCTCCTGGTTCATAGGTTGATGCTCAACCACTGAGCCAGGCAGGCTAGGCAAGAATTTTTTCATTGTTGCCGAAACCGGTGTGGCTCAGTGGATAGAGCGTCGGCCTGGGGACTGAAAGGTCGCAGGTTCAATTCCGGTCAAGGGCATGTACCTTGGTTGCAGGCACATCCCCAGTAGGGGGCGTGCAGGAGGCAGCTGATCGATGTCTCTCTCTCATCGATGTTGCTAATTCTCTATCCCTCCTTCTTCTTCTCTGTAAAAAATCAATAAAATATATTTAAAAAAATTTTTTTCATTGTCAAATAAAGCGTACATGTGATTAAAGACATATTTATAAGATTTTTTCATTGTCCATCCCTTTCACACCAAGTGAGGAACGAATGCCTGCCTTCGAGGGGCCAGCATGTCAGACTCAGGACACAGACTGTGCAGCAGGAGGGAGCTGCGCGTGCCCCCCTCACAGAGGGGGCGTGCAGCGGGGCTGGTCTCAGTAACGCAGGAGAACCTAACGCTCCCGAGAGACCTCAGACTGTGCACAAGGAGCAGAAACGCCTGACCCCACAAAGGACACCGTCTGGGACGTGCGTGGTCCCGGTCACCACCACCTGACTACTCATCAGGGTCCCGGGTTCTGTCTCATTAAACAGAGGCTTGCTTCCGTTGGGCCCCTCTAATTATTCTTATTAAAATATGTAACCATAATATTTTAATTGTAAATTAAAGTTGCACGCCTGAACGGGTCTGCATTCATTTTAATTTTACAGTGGCCCACTGCCAAGGCTATCTTTATGGGGGAGATCCATCAGCGTGGATACTGCCCCCCCGGGAATCCAAACCCGTGTGCGCACGGAACGTGCTTAACTAACAAGGGAGACTGGCGGTCCCTCTCCTCCTCTCGCCAGATTTATGACAGTAATAAAGCTATTGTAGCAGGAGAGACTGCCTCTGGTTCCCCACCCACCCCCAATCTCTAAAAAAAAAAAAAATTCACCAAACTTCTAGGCTGGCATTACCGGTTAGGTGGAATAGCGGTGTCACCCCGGGCTGTTTGAATCTCGTGATTAATTAGCACAGTCAGCTGTGGGTGCCGGGAGCTCACACACACACACACACACACACACACACATGCACACACGCACACACGCACACACACACACACACACACACACACACACTGCCCCTTGGTCAAGATTCAAAAACCATCAGTGGAATTGCATTCAGCCCTTCCCTGTGCAGGGAGGTGGGACCTGAATCATTTTCCACTGAACCACCAGCCACAAGGGTATTCAAAGGCTCAGCCCAAACCTCCCCCACTTCTCCCTGGGAAGGCGGACAGGGAGCTGCAGGGGGAGGCGGGGAGATAAAAATGCCTTTATAATTGAGGCTTTCGGAGCGCCTCTTCTTGCCTCCTAAGCTTAGTCAACAACCGGGTGGGAAGTCTGGAGGGAGGTTGCTCCAGGGGGTGGGAACACGCGTGGGGAAAGCCCAGGGCCCAGAGCGCAGAACAGGCAACACCCAACGGGCTCTGAGCTGAGGAGTGAAGAGTGCGAGGGGCAGGTGGGAAGGGCAGAAGACGGGCCTGGAGCAGGAAGCAGGGTCAGATCACAAAAGGCCTTAGCAACCCCGTTTAGGAGCTCTGACTCTGCTCTAAGAGTGACGCATGAGAAGCCGGGTCTTTCTGGCCACCCATAAAATCCATTTTCTATGGATTTAGTGATGAACGTATATTACAGTGCATCCAGAATCTAGTCTTGTAGGGTTATTTCTTGATGAGGGACTCAAGTAAATTTCTATTTATCTTTCTCCCTTTAGTATTTTTTTCTTTTTTAAAAATATGTTTTTATTGATTTCAGAGAAGAAGGGAGAGGGACAAAGACAGAAACAATGATGAGAGAGAATCATTGACTGCCTCCTGCACACCCACTGCTGGGCATTGAACCTAAAACCTAGGCATATGCTTGCACCAGGAATCAAACTGTAACCTCCTGGTTCATAAGTAGAGGCCTAACCACTGAGCCACGCTGGCCGGACTACAGTACTTTTTTCCCTTTTCAGCTGAAGGACTCTCCAATTTAAAATTCCTTAATGTTATAATATTACTAGTGGCACAGTGCATGGATTCATGCACATTGAAAGGAAATTAATTAGAAGAAATATTTTAATATTGCTATTTACCCTTTCTTTATAATAGAAGTATCAGAGATGAAAGGAAATTAGTAAAATGCATATGAAAATATATAAATTGATTAATAACAATATAACAAAGACATGAGATAAAAACATTGACAAAAAACAATGACTTATAAGTTGATTAAACTTATACTAATACCTCCCTGTACACTACATTAAGAATAAATATACTTTCAGAGTGCCTGACTAATTTCCTTTGTGATGAAGTATTTACAACTTTAACGTAACATGCTCTTCGAACTCGAGAGAAAGCAACATATAACTGAGCACGTCTGAGAACAGGTTCAGGTAGGAATATTTCTACTCTGTCTAGATTGGCGCCAGCGAGAGCTTTATATGTATCACGCATGTGCGAGTCAACACTTATTTTTAAATTGCCAGTGCATGTCATATGCACCAGCTGGTCCGACGATCAGACGGACAATTGGTCACTTAGCCTTTTATACATAGATAGATGGATTACATAGTTATTCATAATAAAGGACTTTCAAAGATCAATAAAATGCTTTATGTAATTGGTTAAAATGTGTGTCTCATTTCTATTCATGAACCGAGTTCATAATAAAAATCAAGTGTTAAAACCAACACATGCACCCAGAGGTCATCAGGTCAATTCTAGGTCAGGCCACATTCCCAGGTGGCAGGCTCCACCCCCAGGAGGGGTGGGTGCAGGAGGCAGCTGGATCAATGTTTCTCTCTCTCCCCCCCCCCACTCCTGCTTCCTTCCTCTCTTGCTAAGATTCAATCAAAACATATTTTTATAAATATATTTTTATTGATTTTTTTTTTTACAGAGAGGAAGGGAGAGGGACAGAAAGTTAGAAACATCGATGAGAGAGAGAGACATCGATCAGCTGCCTTCTGCACATCCCCCACTGGAGATGCGCCCGCAACCAAGGTACATGCCCTTGACCGGAATCAAACCTGGGACCCTTCAGTCTGCAGGCCGACGCTCTATCCATTGAGCCAAACCGATTTTGGCAAAACACATTTTAAAAAAAATTAAAATAACTAAATATGCCTTTGGAATAGTACTGGAGGTCACGACCCTGCTCCCTTGACACAGCCTGCCCAGTGGTCAGACCCACCCAGGTAGGGAGTGACCCCAAAAGGAGGTCTGTCTGGACTCTGCCCTCGGCTCCTAGGTGGTGCCCTCTGGGCCTCTGCAATGTCCTGCCTGAAAGGATGCTCTGGCCTTTGGCCACTGGACACTCTGAAGGGGCTTAGGTTATGACCTCTAAAGGAGCTGGAGACTAAACGCGTGAACTTGACCCAGCAGGCGTAGAGATTAAAGGTCAACTGCACAGAAACACTGAGCCCAGTGACAGCTCTGGACACCCAGGCGTGGTGAGCTCCCTGGTGCCCAGTGTCACCCACAGACACCAGGAAGGTGACTCCATCCGAGAGGCCAGCAGGAGCCCCGCCTCTGCCCTAAGTGTCACTTCCTTGGGCGGGTCTGTTGGTATCCGTTCCCGGTAAAACACCGTAACGTGAGTGTGCTAGCTCTCAGCGCGTCCCGCGAGCTCTTCCAGTGAATTCTCTAAACTGGGGGTGTCTGGGGAGCCTGCAGCTTACCGCTGGTGTCAGAGGGGAGGGCAGCCACGTGGGCACTTGCGGGTTGGCCAACCTCACAGAGAAGGCGTTTCCTGACCCCAGCAGCGTGGCCCGGCACTGGGTAGCAGAGGGACAGGGGAAGCATACTGGCCTGTAAGGCGGGGGCCTGACAGGAAAGGACACAGGTGCCTTCTGCTAAAAGCATCCACACCCCGATCCAAGAGGTGGTGGCACAGGTGTAAACATAGGAAAAACTGCCCTGAGCTGCACACAGAAGACCAGGGCATTTCATGCATTTTACTGGGCAGGTGTTCGACCCAATTTTTAAAAGTCAAAAAACAGACAGACACTGCCTTGGCAAATAGGGGAGCCCAGCCCGGAATTCAGGGGTGAAGTGGGCCGGACTGTTCAGCAGAACCTGAACCCAAGGGAAGGGCTGATGGGAGATCTGGCCAAGAAGTTTGTGGGCGGACTCCCGGAAGTGGACAGTTTGGTGCTTTAGTTTGGACGAGGGGAACTAAGCACCATGTGGTTGTGTGACTGTGCGGGGGGGAGGGGGGGAGGCCTGTGTGTGTGTGTGTGTGTGTGTGTGTGTGACTGTGTGCATGTGTGTGACTACGGGGGGCTGTCTGCATGCATGTGTGTGACTACGGGGGGCTGTCTGCATGCATGTGGGTGACTGGGTCTGTGTGTATGTGTCTGTGTGGGTGTGGGTGTTTGTATGAGTGTATGACTGTGTGTGACTGTGCCTGGGGGAGGGGGGAAGGTTTTGTGTGTGTGTGTGTGTGTGTGTGTCTGTGTGTCTGTGTGGGTGTGTGTGACCATGGGGGGTTCTGCATGCATGTGTGTGACTGGGTCTGTGTGCATGTGTCTGTGTGGGTGTGGGTGTTTGTATGCATGTGTGACTGTGTGTGACTGTGCCTGGGGTGGGGAGGTTGTGTATGTGTGTGTGTGTGTGTGTGAGACTGTGTACATGTGTGTGACTATGGGGGTTCTGCATGCATGTGTGTGACTGGGTCTGTGTGCATGTGTCTGTGTGGGTGTGGGTGTTTGTAATCGAGTGTGACTGTGTGTGACTGTGTCTAGGGGGGGAGATTGTGTGTGTGTGTGGCTGTGTACATGTGTGTGACTATGGGGGTTGTCTGCATGCATGTGTGTGACTGGGTCTGTGTGCATGTGTCTGTGTGGGTGTGGGTGTTTGTATGCATGTGTGACTGTGCATGCTCAGGTGTGTATTTGTGTGTTGGTGTGTGTGTGTGTGTGTGTGTGTGTGTGGC